>JAZHYW010026110.1:0-20248 GCA_037355805.1 Ixodes ricinus | reverse complement strand
AGCCACCAAAAGCATGTAACGCCGTGAAGCCAATGCAAAAAAGAAAATGTTGCCACCGGTATTGCTTGTAAAACGCGCTTAGCATCTTCATACAGCAGGGTTGTACTACGGTAACACCAGACGATAAAGCGCCGCCCACCAGCACCGATCGATAGAGCCGCGTCCTCGTTCTTTAGGCGGCCATCAGCTTCGCGACGATTAGGTGAACTGGGATTAATCGAAGATTTCTTGCGTTTAAATTACAAACTAATATCAAAGAACTGCAAAAAATATTATTAATAACAATAAACCCGTACAATATATTGTTAATGTAAGTTTAAAAAAAGCAAACTTTGGAAAACGAGGTTTTAAATAGAAAAAAACGATGACGTAGAGCTGAGGCGGTGTAAATTTAGCAAAAAAATCTGACGGGTATGAAGTTAGGCAACAGCTATTTTAGTAAATACGTAATAAAACAAATCTAAAAATACAGCGTTGCAACAATGGTAACGGTAAAAATACGTTAGGTAACAACACGTCTTACATCTAATTTGTACTATTTGTCTTAATATCATAACTCCAAAGCCCTTATTATGTACACCGAAAATAAACAATAAGTTGAAGAAAAAAAGGAAAAAAAAAAACTGGAGCGGATGTTGTTTTTTATTTTTTGCATTTATTGTATTTGCAGAGTTTTTGTTTTTCTCGTATGTCCGCACAACTTGGTTGTTATATATCGGCCAGAGTGTCGAACCGGAACCGAACCGAACCGAAAACCGGAACAGAACCGTTATTTTTAGCCGAACCGGAACTGAACCGAACCGAAATCTTCGCCGCCATCTTGGAACTGAACCGGAACTGAACCGGAAAAAAATATAACGGTAACCGGTTCAAAACGGTTCACGGAAATTTTTTTATTACAAAATGAGTGTTTGAGAAGTAAAAATTGGCAGCTGCATTTCTATGTAGTGATCAAATTGTCATAAACCGAATTGCAATGTATAAGAAATTGTGGGTTTTCCTGGCGCTTTTGTATTGGCACTACGATTAATCGTGTGTCACGTGGTCACGTGACGTCATGGATTCAAGGCATGCTGTCAAATAATGTCACGTCACGTGGCCCCGCGGCGTAGTCGCATTACTCACCGCGTCGAAGTCGAGTTAAATTCAGAACGTCAATTTCCCCCTCTCTTCTCCAACGCTTCGTCTGCTTCTTCCTCCCCGGCCTTCTTCTCCCTCGCCCTACCTTCTTGAGTTGCAACGGGATATAGATGTCTTAGCGTTGTTGACACCATGACGTCACATGCCATCACTAAAGCCCATTTATACAGAAAAGTAGCGACATCCTTTGAAGAACAACGCCTGCTATCTTGGGTCAAACCAGGCGGCGCTACCGTCGACGCGAGGGTGTAAAAAAGCGAAACATAAAGATAAAAGGTGTGCGCGTCAGAGGAGGGGGGAGAAGGAATGCCTACGCTTTCGGAGTGCAGTGCATACTATGAACTCATGTGGCCAATCAAATAACGCCGACTGTTGAACGTCACGGCTTTCATCGTCTTTCTTTGAGCACATCCTTCGAGGCTGGTAGACCGTGACAGTGCGCTTTTAGCCTGTGTGTATGTATTTGCGTGTCTTTAAGCCTTTGACTGCGCTCTGACTCAAGTATAGGATGGCCGTGTGCTATCTTGGGCCAAACCAGGCGGCGCTACAGTCGACGTGCGGGTGTAAAAAAGCAAAACATGACGATAAAAGGTGTTTGCGTCAGAGGAGGAGAGAGAAGATGTCGCTACCTTTTTTATTCAGGGGCATTAGCCATCACGACTTTTCACCACGAGTCTTGCGACACCGTGACGTACTCGGTTGTCATGAGCCTGAGCCGAGTGCTCGGGTTCTTGGCAATCAGCATCGCCAAACATTCGTGTTGGCTCGTGTTCAATCAAAGATGAGAATAGCCGAACTCTAATAAATCCTAAATCTCAACCCATGCTTTATCCTTTGCAAACCCCAGCGCATGACTATGATGAACACTGGCGGCATACGATTAGCGTCAGATCACATTGCCGCCTGTTCTAATAGCGAGTTGAGGAGGGAAAGCTGTTTCTTTCCTTTATTTTTTCTGCGCCTGCCATTGAGCAGAGAGGAAAACTAATGGGTGTTTTTGCTAGCTATCAACGTCAGGGATTACCTCTTAGCGGTATTTACTGAAAGTGCGAAAATCGTTGCATGAACTATTTTACATGTACACATCATTGAGGCACTCAAACATGTTTTCGTTGTTGCTGAACTGTCTCATGAAAGTAGTCCTCGAGAATAGAAGGATTGAAAAGACTGAATATAGCTTATTAATCTGACGATAAATAGAACTACAGGTGTGTACGGCAGGGATACCTGAAAAGAAAGATTCTAGTGGCCTTTGAGGGACAGCCGAAAGTCGGCAGCCGCTCAAATTCTCGCAGTTTTGTTTAAACTTCACAGTTTTTGAATGCAAAATAAAAGAAATGGAGAATTACTGTTAACACATGACAGAAATATAATTGTCTAATTGCGCCCCCCCCAAACAAAGGAGGGAGTCCCTCAGAAACAAAAAAGTATTCTCTGGAGGAGCATCGTCAAATGAAAAAGGAGGGGGGGGGGGCGTTAAAAGCCTACTGTGTTGTAAAGGTTCCTCTGCTCCGCATCTTCGGCACAGAGCAGAGAGCGTGATCCTGCAAAACTGCTTGGTTTGCGAAATCACTCATGCCAGAAAGCGCGTTTTCGGGGTGCCAGACTCTCGCGCCGTTCCTCACGACACTGCACCGAGCAAGAATAATTTTTGTTTCTGAATCCATGGGTTGCACTGAGCGCGAACCTTCTGCAGTGTGCATTTTGCACCTCGGGTTTGATTTTCTCAGCAAAAAGAAATCTCTGACCACTCACATATAGTGCGATGATGTCACGTGCAAACCATGTTAAACAGTTCAGTTTTCTGTTGAAATGTGATGTCCAAATTGTAAAGTTGTGCAGTTTATATAGCAGTCTCGCGATGATATGCTGCAGCCTCATAAAATGTTAGAGCGCGCATGACTGATAAAGCACGGAGTTGTAAAATCAGGCCACAAAACAAGTGCCCGTAAAACAAAATATAACTTTAGCCTCCCAAGACAGTATTCTGCGAAGTTTCGAGCTCGTGCAATCTGATGTCTTAATGTGATTTAAATTAGAAATATATTGTCTGTTCTTTGCGATATTTATGTGTAATTAGGAACATCATTACACGCATCTCTACTAGAGAAATACGCACCATATCCAACCAAGTCCTCAACAGTAAAGAGTCCTACGTTTCAAAACCGATTTGTTTGTTTTTAATGCGAATAGCATTTTAATGCGAATTAATGCGAATAGCATTCTTTGGATACTTCACGCACTTTTCGTCTATGTATCTATCTATCTATCTGGCTATCTAACCTCTTACGCCGCGGGTCGATAAATAAAAAAAAGACCGGCGCCGGCTGGGATTCGTACCGTTGACCCTTTGATCAGCAGGCAGACGCGCTAACCACAGAGCTATGAAGGCAGTCCATTCAACGCACTCTAAACACTTGTTTATATCTTTACCATAGGACGCGCTTACAGCGCTGTCACAGTCAGTGCGCGCGCGTTCCATGCACGAGGGCTCATTCCGCTCTCGTGAGGCTGAGCACGGCTGCTAGCTCACCCTCTCCCGCGCTCGGGAGAGGGTGATGTAGCGGCCGTGCTCAGCCTCACGAGAGCGGAATGAGCCCTCGTGCATGGAACGCGCGCGTACCGGTAGCTGTGACAGCGCTGTAAAGCGCGTCCTATGGTAAAGATATAAACAACCGTTTAGAGTACCGTTGGTTGAGACTAGCTGAGACGCCAGAAAGTCTGGTCGGTACCATTTTGAGTGTTTGTGCGTATGGCGCGTGCTTTGCTCGCCTTCCTAAGTGACACAAACGCACGTGCTGGGCTGCGGAGATCGTGCGCAGGGCTGTGAAAGTGTCAACAAATTTAGAATCGCCTCAAGAGTGGGCTGGCGTATCTAGAGTGTGCCGGCCACCTGACGAACGCGCATAACTCCGCACCGTTTGATGCTATTCGCATTAACGTAGATAATCATTCCCAAAGGATGGGTTCTGCTGATTTTTGTTTTTATTTTATCAAGTGGGACTATTTGCACGTGGAGAGCAGCAGCTTCTTTTCTATCTACGGTGTGTCGTTTGCTTCACACACTTTTTCTTCTTCAAGTGCCCTAGTCCGTTGACACACGCCGACGGTTAAGTGGCTGTCGATATATTGAGCCCGACCTATTGAAACATCGGGCCACTAAATGTTTAAGACTTGGTTTGTGAAGGTCTGCATTTCTCAACTTTTTGACCCAACCAGACGGAGTTCCGTTAAACGTGTTTACGTTTAAAACATGCAACCCTATATAGTTCTTTTTTGCAGTAAGGCGTCGTGGATGGCATTATTTAGAAGAATATAATTTATTATCTCTCTGTCTCTGCACATTTCGTGCATTTGCCTTCAGATCTATAACGTGAGCACACAGTTATTTTTGGCATACCCCGCGACCTGGTGTTTCACACTGCCAAACAGCGAACAAATAAGCACGTTCCGCAGACTCAACAGATGCCGTATTTTCGAGTTTCGTCCTCCCGTGTCGGTCTGAAGCGGTTATGTGAACTTCATTCAGTCAAATTTATTGATGACAATAACAAATATTTTCTTACTACCTGAACACTTGACAACTTAAATAAAGGGCCTATCACCATAAAAATATACATCATAAGTTAATGCACCAACAAATTATCTGAAATATGCTCTGCAAATCTTTTCCGGCATTTTTATCCTCGAGAGGCAGGTGTATAAGTGACTTGGGAGAAACTTATGCCTTTTTTTTTCTTTTTGAAGCTAATTTAAATATCTTGTGTTCCTGACGCATATTCAACTTCTCAAACATAGAGAAATCTGTTGCTTCTTTTATTTGATGAAGAACAATTTTATGTGTCTGAGGGCTGGATGAAAACAAAGTACATACACAGTGGCGCGTGGCAGAACTATGACGACTGCGCACGCAGACCGTCAGAAAGTGACCAATTAAGTAGCTTTAATGTCAAGTAGACTATTAAATACCACTTTGTTGTATTTAACAACAAATCACCGATTAACAAGGGTGATGCTTATTAAAAAATTTAATTGACCGGCATCTTGTCAAGAACAAACTTCAAACGCCAAGCTATGTCGAAAAGGTGCAATTCAATGCTCTCTATTTTAGGTCATATCCGCACTGAATACGAAGGTCACTCTTTCTGCATTCCTATTCACCTGCATCACGGCGCTGAGTGTAAGCAATATTGGTCAGGAAAGCAAGCGTTGTGCTTGCCGCTCAGAGTTTCTTATAAAAGGTAGACTGAAAGGGTTTGTCCTGAAACTCTCCTGACGTTTTGAAAATATTATTGCTTTAAGCTCGGTTGCATCGTCATCATTTATATTGTGAAACGTATTTTATAATCTAGATTTCAGAATATATATGGCGAGAATGTGCTCATTTCATAATTGTATGCACTAACTAATTTCTAAGTACAAGAGCACAGTAGGACTCGACTTTTAATATTGCAACGCAAAGGTTTACTAATCACGCGCATTTTAGACGACCCACCAGACTGATAACCTTTAGATTCAGGTAAAATAATTGCGACTGAGGTAAAAGAAATAGATGTTGAGTAATATATGTTAATCTAGCTTTTCATTTACTGTTTTATCGAAATTAAACAACTCAATTCATTTTTGGTACCTGATAAAAGGGGGGATTCAACAAATGATAAAAAGCTATATAGTTACTCGTTTCACTCTAGAAAAAGTGCCTATTGCCAAAGGAACGCGGAAAATATATTCTCAGTTTAGCGGTTCAAACCGGTTCGAACCGGTTCAAACCGGTTCGAACCGTTATTTTCGCTCCCCGGAACTGAACCGGAGCTGAACCGAAATCCGTGAACCCGAACCGGAACCGAACCGATAAACATTTCGGTTCGACACTCTGATATCGGCATAACTTTATAGTCATATATGAGCACCACTTGATATTTATGTATCAGCATGACGACCCTGTGGGTCAAGCAGAGCGATAAAAAGAGTGCGCACTCCTGATTGGTTTGTCGGGACCGTATAGCTTCCGCTGCTAAAGCTACAAAGCGTTTTTCTCTTTTTTTCTTTCTGTTTATGCTGGAGGTTGATAGTTTGGATTCCCGCCTTGAGCTCGTGAAATTCCCCGGCGGACTTCAAGGCATGCTGAAGCGCCATGCTTGCTCTTCGTGCAGCGTTGTGGGATGCACGCCACCGCGCACAACTTGAGAAAGTGCACCGTATTGCCAGAAAAGCCAGTCTGAATACAGATTTGAAAGCGAGTCACTGCAAGGTCCGTGCTTCGAATGCCCCCGTGGCAATGAGTTCAAGGAAGAAACTTGGGCACGTGGCATTCGAACCACGGATATTGCGGTGACTCGTGTTTGCAGACTGTCTTTTTGTATGATGTATGAGCGGCGTGACTGAGGCTTATGAGTGAGAGCTAGCGCATACAAAGCATGTGCAGAGCTGTACCACACAAATACGGATTTCTTTTCTTTTTTTCGTTTGGTTGGAAAGACATAGGAGGGCGGCCTTCCTGCTCCAATGCAAATTCAACAATAACTTAGTTCAAAAACTACCCTCACACTTAAAAAAAAATATATATATATATATATATATATTTTAAGTGTGAGAGTAGTTTTTGAATGAGCACGGAAAATTTTATTTTTGCTGTAAGTTGAATGTGCATATATATATATATATATATATATATATATATATATATATATATATATATATATATATATATATATATATATATATATATATATATATATATATATATATTTGCTTTGAGTTTTTTGAAATGTCATAAATGGACATAAAATTGTCAGAAACGTTTGAATAAACGATCTACATTTTGCGTGTATTGCAGAAAAGCAGACGACACGATTCTCTGAGAAACGTTTGACGCATCCTACGTCGCATTTTTGAGGTCATGCTTCGCGATCGTGATACTATTCTGAACAGAATATCTCCTAAGAAAACGAAGCCGAAAATTTAGTTTATTTTTTTTTCTTTTTTTTTCTCTTCTAAAAATACATTACTTGTCTCGTTGCAAGGAATCTGACACATTCTAGAGTAAATGTACCAAAGAGACGATAAGGGTATCTTATTCATAGACATTTTTTTTTGTTTAACAGCGTAAATGTAGACATATACTTCAAGGTGTAAAATTGGCGGGCAATCCACCCACTCTTATATATTAAGCAGGCAGCATCTTTAGTATAAGTGATCGGCCGCTGTTTGAAGTTTGAACGAACAGATATTATGCTTGAACTTTACATTTGAACTTTTTATTACAACAAATCTGCGCTGGGAACTCCGAACAAAAAGCTCCCAATATGAAGCTTGACTAGTTCCAGTGTCCCTGCAAGTACTAAAATTGTACAATTAAACATTTTACAACAAATCAACACTATTAACCATAATAAATCGAGCACGCACTCTTTTTTTTTTTTTTAAGTTAAACAATGAGTGTCAATGTGATCGAAGACGAAGCTTTGAAGCAATTCTAGGCCGGTTATGAACGCGGGATTCAAGTGCTACGGAAATAGGGAACGATTCAGAAATCTGCGTCGGATACTGATAAAAATCTCACGTTTAGCCAAATTTAAAAATATGAGACAAAAAAATGTTTCCCACGACACGAGTGTGTGGGAAACATTTTCAATAAAACTGAGTACTTTTTTTTTAAAGATATATATACTATATTGCGTTTCTGATCGTCTTTTTCTGACTGTGAACGCGGCAGGTAATCGGCCAAGGATGACGTGCGGAAGTCTGCAAATAAACCGACAAAGTAGACTGCCAAGCCATGCGTGACCAGATGTATGCAATAACCATAGCCTATGTAGTAACAGAAGCCATGCACCCGAATAAAAGGAGCGACCGACACGGCCGCGCTCCCCTGTCCAAGTCTAGGGCATGGGCGCGCACCAACTAGGGACGGGGGGGCGGTCTGGTTTCTTCCCCCCCCCCCCAATCCAAAAACAAGTTGATACGCCATTGGGCTAGGGAGTTAAATATTGCATAGTATCATATTATACCCTTTCAGACGGACCGCTTAGGCTCTTTTAGAAGACAGGACAATCTCCTAGAAGAAGAACGAGTTTGTTCCACAGGGCACCGCAAATGCTCCCTTTCCTAAAGCGTCCGTTTCGGGAAAGGAGCTCGCTATACTTCGTTTCAGCTTGGGTCCAGACGCAGCCGATGCTACAAGCACGAGCGTGTGGCCCTGAACAGTGCCTTATACTGCACGAGCGCGCGTGCTTGGCAGGGACGCTGGAAGCCCGGAGCTCGCGCATGTAGCATCGGCTGCGTCTGGACCCAAGCTGAAACGAAGTATAGGGTCCTTGAGTACAAAGGAAGTGTACTCTCGAGAGTAGGCGCTGACGGCACTGAAGCGAGCTGGCGCATAATTTCGTCTTCCGTCAATATTGGTTTTTCAGGCGTTGGCTGAAGTGAATCGGCTGAAGGTATCTGTACCCATGAGAAGGGTTTCGTTGATAATTATTGATATCTATCTTCTTCCTCCTTACGCGCCTCGCTCCTCTTTCATGTATTGCTGGTATAGTGCATTAAATTCGGATATAAATATTTCTCAGATTTTAAATATGGGAAGATACTAGTTTTCAATGATTTCTAGGTTTCAGTAACCGTGCACCGTAAATTTAGCATACTGTCGTTGTTACCAGTGTGTGGCTATGACACGAAAGCTTCTTGCGAATGTTTCCTTTCATTATTAATTTAATTATTTGCGTTTCAGAAATTGTTCGTAAAAGAAGCATCAACTCGTAATGTTCTAAATTATTATAAAATTTTATAAGAATATTTTTAGTTTCGGTTTTAGGCTCCGTGTGACCAGCCCCAAAGGAATCAATATCGGCGGTTAATATTCGCCGGCCTTGTGACAGCAGGGTGATTTCAGATAAGATCGACCAAAGGGTGGCTGGTCGACATTTTTAAATCAACTGATGTTTTTATATGCCATTGTCTAGTGTCTGGTATAAACGAATCCACACTTAGTTTTGACCAGAAAAAAAATTTGGAGACAGGAAAAATCGTAAGGCATGGAGAGGTGGACAGTTGCAATAACGCGCACTGATGGAGGGGGCACGTTTGAAAGTGAATAACTAAAACAATAAAATTAGGAGAATTTTAATACTTTTTAGCAACAAACTATGAGTGCAGTTTGCTTGTAATATATAATAATAATATTTATTTACATTATATTTATTTTTATAAAAATTGCCAAACATGCCTGCTCGAACGACAAATGGCAAAATTTGGAGGTCTGTATCTCATGAAATAATTTAATCATTATTATATAATTTGCAGATACTATTCTACTAATATATGGCTATTATTTAAAAAATAAATAAGGTATCTGAGTGATACAATAGTTAGGATATATTTAGGCAAACATGGAAAAAAATTAAACAAAGACAAATTTCGATGCAAATAAAAAAAAACACCACCTTCGATTTTTTTTAAATTTGGGTACCCTGTTATACTCTATTTCGGCATTCATTTCTATTAAAAACATGTTGCATTATTTTATTGAGAAAGAAGAAACAACTCCCCAAAGTAGGGTCTTTTTTCAAAGCCTACACTTAGCAGTGTCCTATACAAGAAGTGACTCTGAGTTCCAGTTTCATGAAACCAACACACATCTTTTATATATTTTCATTCAGATGAGGCCATTGATAACTATAGAAATCGTTCACAGACTAAAATTTAGGAGAAAGTACTGTGTACAAAGAGGTATCATATTACGGACTAGTGATCCGAGAAAAGATCATGCAGCCATCGGCCACTAGGAACTTTGTTTACTTTATTCTCCTGCGACACTACATGCACTTCTCTCTTCCCCTTTATCTCCATCTATTTCTCTCTCTCTCTCTCTCTCTCTCATATATATATATATATATATATATATATATATATATATCCCTGATTTATATCCAGAACAAAAACATATTCAAACATTCCTTGTCTGCGTGATAGTGTTTTGTGGCTAGCAAAAATCATTTCCTCGCTAAGCTCACGATTGTGGCGCAATAGTTGCCGGAAACCGCAGACCACACTCGTCGCTAGTTCTGGCAAAACGGCCGATACAATCTGTTCTCGCATTTCCCAGCTCGCTGTCAAGGACAAGGGTGTTCGCTTCAACCAGCAAAATATGGCCGCCGACGCCTGTTTACTGAGCAGTCATGCCTGTCGCCATCTGACTCGCTGGTGTCACGGGCGATAATATCAGGCACAAAGGGGCGCACCAACCGACAGCAGAATCCCCAAATACTCGAGCCTCGCGTAAATACAAGAGAGTGTAAACGCTGTCGCCATGTTAACGTAGTATGACTCCCCCCCTCCCCCCTTCCCCCACTGGGGGACTGCAGTACGTCTCCCACGGCTCAGAGGTTATTCACCACCCGATCGCCAAACACGCATCGGAATGTACTTCCTGCTCGGCCGTCCTGCCCTCTACTACAAGAATCGGGGGTCACACCTCGAGGTTTGGCCGGGAGATACTAGAAGCCTTCGCCATGCGTCGATTCAAGGACAACATCGGCTCCCCATCCATTGCCCTTTCGAGGAAAGAGATAAGATTTCTTATTCCGGAGCTTTCTCCCCTCCACGTTCCCGACAGCGACGTACCCTTGACGGCATAGTGCTCCTCCTTTCCACCTTTTTTTTCACTTCCTTTCTTTTCTTGTAAATAAGCAAACTCTTGGTGTCAATAAATGTTGTTGCCAGTTGGAAGTTTGTGTTTGTCCGTCCATTCTCGTTTTCTTCCTCAAGTTTAATTAAAGGGTGTGTGTGTGTTTTCGTTGCTGACACCAGCCGGCGATAAGGCAGTGCAGGCGGTAGCTCAGGACAGCAAGGGCTAATCCGAGTGACCATCAACGTAACCCCACCGCCAACCCCTCGCGAACCGGTCGCCGACATGGCTCAGGCTGTGTCATGAACCACGTGGTAGAAGCTAGGGTGCTTTCATATCAGCGCGTCGATAGGGACGACTGTGCAATTCCGGAAAGTCTTTTTCAAAGGCCGCTGACAAGAATTTTCTGTCTGGAGACTCTCCTCTTTTTTCCTTTGACGTGGATCAAGCTTTGCTGACTGCCTCAGTTGGGACCTCTCTTTTCAAATGTACGTTTGCAGTGAGTGAGCTCCTCAGCCTCGGACTTGTCACTTGTGCACCCTCTTCAGTAGTTCTTTCACTTGGCAATTATATGCCATCAGTTTGGGTTTAATTTCTATTATTTATGTGTGCGTTATGAAGACGTCCTGGAGCTCCGAACGAGTGTTCTGTGCAGATTACTTTTGCAAGCACAAAAAGACTATACCAAAGCAGCGGAATTTTCGAAGTGTTGGCGAGTTGGACCTAAACTCGTTGAAGCAAATTCTTCCACCTGACTGTTCCACCAAAGTGAGTGCGACGGACTACCTGTGCTACAATTGCTTCATGCACATCACTAAGGAGATCTCGATGCGAAGCCCAGAGCTGTGCTCTGACATGTTTGTGCCAGCTGAAGAAGCAATTGAAGATCTAAATCGCAGCTTACTACCTACAGATGTGTCGCCGCTAAGACAACCAAGCGTCGTAAGAAGTCGGGACAGGCCTGCCTATGTCAAAAGAAAGCAGACAGAACTGGAGCAGGTTGCTGTCAAGAATGTACGCTCAAGGCTACGTATTGCGTACGACAGAGACGCACCATCGGGATCGTCCGAACCAACATGCTCCACATGCACTGAGTGGGTGGACAACCTTCGGCAGGCCTTTGAAACCGCCACCTCTCTCCGGGAACGTTGTCAACTGCTTACGCTCCTGCCATCAACACTGACGAAGAATGAGGTTCAAAAGATGATTCCACAGGCCTCAATGTACCTCATCAGTAAATCCCGAAAACTCAAGGAAAATCATGGCGTGTGGTACGAGCCGGATCCTTACACGAGGTGCAAGGTGAGCCCTGAGAACGTGTCTGCTGCCCTAGAGTACTTCACGAAAGACGAGCTACAATGTTCGCGCCAAAGTCCGAACAAGAAGGACGTCATCTCTGTCATGCTCAACGGAGAGAAAACGTTCGTGCCAAAGCGCTTCATGACACGCTCAATCCGAGAGGCCTTCCGCATATACAAAGACAAGCATCCTGATTCCGGCGTCGGGCTAACGAAATTTTATTCGTTGCGCCCTAGATGGGTCCAATGTATTCCACACCAGGAAGTGTGCGTTTGTGTGCGCTGCGCCAATTATTACCTTTGTATTGCCGCTCTAGAAAACGTTACAGGCTCAACATTCAACACCGGTGAAATGAACTCGGCATTTCTGTGCGACCCAGCAACAGGACTGTGCCTTCAAGGAGACTGTGATCACTGCCCAAAAGGCCAGTCTCTTACACTCCAGGAACTTGATATCCCGGAGGATGAAGAGATTGTGCTTGCAACATGGGAGTCCGGCGACCTTGTGAAAAAAACATTGGAACCTGAGACTTTCCTAAAAGTCATCCAAGTGACGGTTGGAAGTTGGGTATTTCATAACCATATCCGGCAAACGCAAGGTAAAGCGATCTACGATGAAAAACAGTGCATGCAACGCGGGAGCATTGTCTTTCATTTTGACTTTGCTGAAAACTGGACCATCGTGCTTCCTGACGAAGTGCAAGCATACCACTGGAGAAAAAAACAAGTTTCGATATTTACATGTGTAGTGACGACAAGAAAATCTACAAACAGCTTTGCCATCATCAGTGAGGACCTGTGTCACGACGCCGCTCACGCTTGCTTGGCTCTAGAAAAAGTGAAGGAGTGGGTTGAAGACAACGTTGCGGTATACTCGTACGTGACGTACGTAAGTGACGGGGCCGCCAGTCATTTCAAGAATCGCTACCAGCTTCACCAGTTTGCAAAGGATGATTGCCCACATGCCCAGTGGTTATTTTCTGCATCTGGACATGGGAAAAACGCATGTGACGGAGTTGGCGGACTCGTGAAGCACCAGGCCACGCTGAACAACCTGAGAGAACGTTCAATAAGCGCAATTCAGAGGCCAGGGTCGCTAAACTCGTCAAACACAAAGCTGGGCACGAAGTTCGCAGAGCGTGCTGATTGACTCTCGCGACGTTGGCGTCACGCGGGATGAGATGTCACCCATCCAAGCTCTCTCGGTGCTCAAATTCCAGCGAGAATGTCAGGCACAAAGTTGTAGCGAGCTTCATCGAAGCGCGCGCGAGCAAACACCGGGGGCCAGCCGATTGAACGGGCTGCACTGATGACGTCGTGCCTGCGTGTCCCTACATCCCTACAGCCGCGATGTGAATCACTGAAACGTAGATTGTACCCAGGCGGGCTGTAAATACCTGGAACTTTGTCGTCGCAAGATTGTCGTTTGTGGAAGTTATTGGTGATCGACAAAGTGACGTTTCACAACTCTTCGGGAAGGAGTTATTTGAGGCAGAAATCGCCGCTTCGGAATCGAGGCGAAGATTAAACTTTTGTGATAATGTGGAGCCGTGCGGCGTATGCGGTCTTAGAGCTCATCTTCCGCCACTGCTAACAACGCCACCGGGGTCCCCCACAAGCGTTAAGTGTGGAGAGACTGCCGGTAAAGGGGTCTCGAGAGATGAGGGACGAGGGGGATGGCGAGGAAAAGCCGTGGAACGGGGTGGGGGGGGGGAAGGTATAACCAACACAAACACACACTCAAATAGGGGTAAGGAAGGGTCCATGAAATTGTTCGGGAGAGAGAGAGAGAGAGAGGATGGAGGAGACAGAAGTAGCGGGGGATATCCCTTTCCCCCGAATTCCCAGAGCGCAACTCTTATGCGCCCGTTTCGAGCTTGAGCGGCGCCGCCGTCGGCGCAACGCGCGCGCGCGTTGCATTACGGGACGTTTTTTTCACTAAATTTAAGCGGGGAAACGTGGACGTCACGTAATTTTAACATCAATTAGGCTTCCCCGCTAAATGAGAGGCAAGCAGGATAGGAAGAGGGGGGGGGGGGGTGGAGGCATGGGCGTGCGGCAGGATTTTTCTTGGTGGGGGCAAAACTTTCGCACCCGACATTCCTTTTTTTTTTAACTTGGGTGTTGGGGGGTAACCAACACATTCCCGCATTGTGACATCTCTCGATTTAATTGCTGCAGCCCGGACGGAAAACTCTTGTGACTAATGAACGAAGCATGAACATATCAGGATCAACCTGTTATCGCTGACGAAAAAGGACCACCGCTGACGCTAGCTTTCCGTCAGCGATAACGCAACGCGTTATCGCTGACGGAAAGGATTACCGCTCATTTATTAATTTATTACATTCTGCAACACGGCAACTGGATAAGAACTAAAAATTCATTCTTGGATGCACATCCATGTACTTTCGGAACACAAGGAAATATGGAAGCAAGGAAGCTTGTCAACAATGTTTCGAGTCTTCGAATAAAATCCAGTTCAAAGATCCCATCGGTGAACTACACTTCCTTTGTGACATTTTAGTTTCCCCGATGAACAGTCTGGCTTTTCATAATACTTAAAATATGAAGACAGACAACCATTTCGTCGTTTACCCTGAGACTGGGTTTTTTTTTTAGAAGAGCAAAAGTAACAGAAAAACAGACAGAGCACGCTAGATAACACCAAAATTAGTGTACGAGCATAGAAGCTACACAACTCCGAAAAAAACGTCATTTCACTTTTGATAACGCGAAGTCATAAAAGCTCAATATTTATAACAAAAGCTGAGAAGTACCAATACCCCAAGTACAAAGTCCACAAATGCAGATCTCCGATTATAATTTGTTTCCGGGTGCCTGGTATCACTGACGTTTTTGGTGAGATTTTCTTAAAAATAAATGTAGCTATTTATTATATATTTCTCTTCAATACGTCTCTTCTTCATCACCTCAACTTAAAACTACAGTTAAGATAATTTACAGAAATAAATGGATCTCTTCCTGTTTTATTTGAGAATTTAAAAAAATCGGCAGAACCCATCCTTTGGGAATGATTATCTACGTTAATGCGAATAGCATCAAACGGTGCGCGAGTTATGCGCGTTCGTCAGGTGGCCGGCACACTCTAGATACGCCAGCCCACTCTTGAGGCGATTCTAAATTTGTTGACGACTTTCACAGCCCTGCGCACGATCTCCGCAGCCCAGCACGTGCGTTTGTGTCACTTAGGAAGGCGAGCAAAGCACGCGCCATACGCACAAACACTCAAAATGGTTCCGACCAGACTTTCTGGCGTCTCAGCTAGTCTCAACCAACGGTACTCTAAACGGTTGTTTATATCTTTACCATAGGACGCGCCTTACAGCGCTGTCACAGCTGCCGGTGCGCGCGCAGATTCCATGCACGAGGGGCTCATTCCGCTCTCGTGAGGGTGAGCACGGTCGCTACATCACCCTCTCCCGAGCGCGGGAGAGAGGGTGAGCTAGGGGCAGTGCTAAGCCTCACGAGAGCGGAATGAGCCCTCGTGCATGGAACGTGCTGCGATGATAAAGATAAAGTCAGGTGTTTAGAGTGCCTTGAATG
The DNA here is from genome assembly GCA_037355805.1 of Ixodes ricinus. Classification (NCBI taxonomy): domain Eukaryota; kingdom Metazoa; phylum Arthropoda; class Arachnida; order Ixodida; family Ixodidae; genus Ixodes; species Ixodes ricinus. The sequence goes on along the minus strand of JAZHYW010026110.1, from coordinate 4,618 downwards.
ACTGCCTTCATAGCTCTGTGGTTAGCGCGTCTGCCTGCTGATCAAAGGGTCAACGGTTCGAATCCCGCCGGCGCCGGTCTTTTTTTATTTATTTATCGACCCGCGGCGTAAGAGGTTCAGATAGCCAGATAGATATATAGATAGATAGATAGATATGATACATAGACGAAAAGTGCGTGAAGTATCCAAAGAATGCTATTCGCATTAAAAAATGATGTTAGAGTGCTGTTGGCTATCTTTGCGCGGTTCTTGTATTTATCAGGTCAACTTTAGTGCTTAGGAGTGACTGGGACAAGGATTGCCTCAATAGAATCCGACTCCGAGTCCCGGCCGGGGTCAGAGGTGACTGTTTTCTTCGTTCCACAAAATGGAAAGCCGTGATCGATGTAATTTTTTCCGGTAAAACGAAGACACCGATGGAGAAATCCAGAGCTGGCAAAATAGTGACGCTCGCTACAAACTTTCGGAAAGAACAACTGTACGGTTGTGATTGTGGACTGAGCGGTCTCTGACGCGCCTTTCTCTGGTGTCAAACGGTGAGACAGTAAATTATGGCCCGAGCGTCAGTTGCGTTGACGACTTGGTGCGAACATGGTTTCGTGCAAACGCAAACGCCCGAACCTTTCCTCCCCCCTCCTCCCCCCAACCTGCTCAGAAGGTCATGTTCACCGTCGCTCATGGCTTGTTCTTCAGTGAATCGTCTCGAAAACACGTGCTTTATTACCTAGGCTGGAGAGCCTTGTCGTCGAGGCCAAAACCTGTCCTTTGGTAAATCAGCTATGCGGCACTCGGCGCGGCTCTGGCAAATTTGCAAAAAGCAACTTGAACCCCCGCGTCCTCAGCACATGGGGCGCGGAGTTGGAGAAAACACAGAAAAAATTGCCGTTAAAATGTCACGTGGAGTTAGGCAAGCGAAGTTGGAAAAACGGGGTGCGCGTTTGGTATTTGCCCCGTGAAAATAGTTATCCTTATTTTGCTTTTCCCTTATCACTACTTTTTCCAACCACCCTACGATGTCCGCACGGCCCCCGGCACACGCCGCACCCAACGATATTGAGGGAATATTTCCGCGGACAAATAAATGCGGATGTAAGAGTGCGCAAAAGAGTTTTTTTTATATAGTTTTTTGGGCCGTTTTATTACCTTTCTATTTGGGGCTGGAGTCTGGGCTTCATCACCACTGGGTGTTCATTGCGGGGTATTAGGTGTTCTCAGAAACGGGTGCGTCCCCAGCGAGGTTTGGAGGCGGGGGGTCGCAGAGGCAAATGTAGGGCTTAGTTGCCCTTTTTTTTCATTGTTTCTTCCACGGAATGCGGGGCAAAACATCTTTTTTTTTTTTATCTTTCAATACATAGCTTGCACTGACGTAATTTGGTCCTCCTCTCTGGTGGTGGAGCGTAGCCTTTACTGTACTAATTCTACAAACAGGAAACGAGCGTTGCGAGCGAGCGGAAACGAGTCAGCGCAGCTTCCAGCGCATTAACGGCGGGCGTCCACCACCAGCAAGGAGGACGGCTTTGACGTCACGTGCAAGCCATGTATAGTTACTCCCGATTTTATTTTTAAATTGTTTGCGGTTGTTTTTTTGCTTGTCAACAAACCAACGGTCATCCCGCTTGCTCGGCGGGGGCGCGGGGGGGGGGCAGCCCGGCTTGGGGGCGCTAAATTGCCCCTTTTGCGCACCCCCCCTGGCCGACGCATCCATGAGGTGTGAAGGGAGCATATTCTCCCCCTTCCGTGCCCTCCCCTCCTCCTCCTCAAGAGCTGCGCTTTCATTCGGACATTACACAGAACTGCAAACGTCTGTCATTTTTTTAAATATTCTTATTATAATCCCTCTCGAAATGCTATAGTCCGGGGCCGGGAACGATCCTCCCCTCCCCCCCTCTTTGCACCCATATGCCCTTTGCGCTCCCTTTTTCGACGCCACTTGGGGGGGGGGGGGCTGGGCGCCCCTTCCTGAATAGCTTCTTTTTCTGACGACCCTGCTTGGAGGCGTTCCAGAACTGAGCGATGACGAGGGATCCAGCACAGCGTGCAATTTCCGAAATTATGGTTCTGGAGATTACTGGAATTCAAACGGGGCGCGTTGCATGAACTTACGAGCGGCCATGGCAGACTTTCAGTCGAGAGGCTCGTGCCAGGGGTTCGTTGTGTGCAGGCGCGTTCAGTGACGTCCTTGAGATAGTTCATGACTTTGACGTCAGGGTCAGGATTATCAGTTGTGAACGACAACTTCCATGGTGCGTGTTCGAGTCGACGGTGAAAGCAGTGGTTGTGTACGAAGAAAGCTTGGCGTTCTCGCGTTCTCGAAACATCACTGTCAATATTGACAGACTGACATTACTCTTATTTCAGTTGATGAATGCAGAATTAATCCCAGTTTGGCTTTAATCTTTGAAAGTCTATCATAAAATTATTTTATCTCCCGCTGATGGCGGACAACTGCGCCCGGAAGCCAAATCCGTCCAAAGGTGGACAATGCTACTCGGCTGGTTGTTACCCAGCCAACGTCGGGCTACACTCTGATCAAATTCAAAAGGCCGAGATAAATAAAAGGGACGATAGGGACGTTTTTCTTAGTAAATTCTGCTTTATCGGCGGAGATAAAAACGATGTTAGACTATCAACTTTGACGGTGCCGATTTTAGAATGCAATTACCCCAAGCCTCCGCATGTGCTTTCTTTTTAGAGACCATCAAAGGTCGCAGCTGATAATCTTCATCGTGACATTATGCGTGTACGAACCACGTTCGTCTCCGCGTGCTTTCACGAGCTGTCTCTGGCTCGGCGCCTAGGGAGTGGCCGGGATTTTTCATGCCCTTACAATGAAAAACGTCACGAAGATATACGGATCTGCGGGTTTGTAAAAAAAGAAAACTCCTGCAGCAATCTTTCAGCTCCTCCCCCGCGCCTATGTCATAACTACAAAGAAAGTTGTGTCTGACGAGTTTAGCGACCCAGGACAATAGTGAGACGTTCTATCAAAAGAAACTGAAACGCGTGCGTCTCGTGTATCTGGAAGAAAATTAGTTGTTCGGCATCGTGAAAGCGGAAATGGGGGGGGGGGGGTGTATGTGTGTGTAAAATATATATATATGAAAGCAGGTATGCTAAAAAGAAAAAAGTAAATGGCAGTGGGGGGGGTATATTGGAAACAAAAAAAAGAAGAGTGGCTGACGGTGCGCGCCTTCCCTGGCATTCAGTCTTGGCACGTGTGGCGGCTCAGCAAGTCATCAACAGAAGGGACATGTAACGTATATGTAGCACGGACAGTGGGATCTGCTTGGAAGCAACTTTATTAAATGGGTACAGCGAGGAAAACCTTGGCGTAAAGTGCCGAATTTGAATTCCTAAGGACTGCTTATTTTGAATGCAGGGACATCTTATTTATCACACTTTTCTTCACGGGGTATTTAAGTTACTGTTTTAGTTGGTGGTTGCTAATAGTTTTATCTGATCACAATAAGAAAATCACAAAATGTTATCCTCGAGCAGGATAAAATATATCGGCTTGCCACGATTCATTCATACACCGAGAGCATCGAAGCTGCTCCAGTCAGGCACAATGGCATCCCTCACCTGAAATTGTTTGTAATCGGAAATACATAGCCAACCTAAACAATTTTAGTATTATATCTTTATTTTTGTGTGTGGAAGTAAAGTTTTTTTTATTCTAAATGTAAAATATTCCGGAAGGTAAAACTTCACACTGCATCATCTTTTCTCGAATCATTAGTCTCTAATATGATACCACTTTGTACACTTATGTAAAATGCTGTATATAGTTTCTCCTCCCTTTTACTGTGTGACCGATTGCTCTAGTTATCAATGGCCTCATCTGAATGAAAATATATAAAAGATGTGTGTTGGTTTTATGAAACTGGAACTCAGAGTCACTTCTTGTATAGGACACTGCTAAGTGTAGGCTTTGAAAAAGGACCCTACTTTGGGGAGTTGTTTCTTCTTTCTCAATAAAATAATGCAACATGTTTTTAATAGAAATGAATGCCGAAATAGAGTATAACAGGGTACCCAAATTTAAAAAAAAATCGAAGGTGGTGTTTTTTTTTTATTCGCATCGAAATTTGTCTTTGTTTAATTTTTTTCCCATGTTTGCCTAAATATATCCTAACTATTGTATCACTCAGATACCTTATTTATTTTTTAAATAATAGCCATATATTAGTAGAATAGTATCTGCAAATTATATAATAATGATTAAATTATTTCATGAGATACAGACCTCCAAATTTTGCCATTTGTCGTTCGAGCAGGCATGTTTGGCAATTTTTATAAAAATAAATATAATGTAAATAAATATTATTATTATATATTACAAGCAAACTGCACTCATAGTTTGTTGCTAAAAAGTATTAAAATTCTCCTAATTTTATTGTTTTAGTTATTCACTTTCAAACGTGCCCCCTCCATCAGTGCGCGTTATTGCAACTGTCCACCTCTCCATGCCTTACGATTTTTCCTGTCTCCAAATTTTTTTTCTGGTCAAAACTAAGTGTGGATTCGTTTATACCAGACACTAGACAATGGCATATAAAAACATCAGTTGATTTAAAAATGTCGACCAGCCACCCTTTGGTCGATCTTATCTGAAATC
>JAZHYW010026108.1:0-17191 GCA_037355805.1 Ixodes ricinus | reverse complement strand
AGTCTAACCTCAATGTAACGAACTTCTATGTAACGAAACCCCTGATGTAACGAAGTACACAACTTTTTCTGACCGCAAGTGTATGCATGCCATGTATTTTTACCTCTATGTAACGGAGTCCCGTTTGCCGAAATTTCGATGTAACAAAGTTTTATGGGCAGTTTGTCACAAACTTTTGGGTCCCAAAGGAGATCTTGGGAAGCACATGCGTTGAAATGAGCCCCCGATAAAGCTCAAAGGGTGAAACAGGGCCAAACCTGGCGAGGTGGTGTACAGAACGGCTACTAGGGGACACTAGAGCCGCTGTAGTTTTGTCCGTCAGCTTCGTTCGCGCTGCGTAGTTTGTTTCGAAGCCTAACTGAAAGCGTGCGTTTCTCGTTGTCCTGGGCAATGGAGCCTCGAATGCGATGGAGCCTTGAATGCGATGGAGCCGCCTCTGACAACGCCGACCTCCTGTCATTGCGAGGGAGGAGGTGACCGACGAGGCGATAGCTAGAGATGTTCGTGGGAATGTGCAAGACAGGGACGACATCGAGCCTTATGAGCAAGACACCTGCAATGTGCCCGGTAACCGTGAAGTGGTGGACGCGATCGATGTTTTGAGCGGTTCGCGATCACATAGCAAGACAAAGACGCAATGCAGGCCGTCTGGCTATGCGAACGTCGTCGTCGTGTGATCCCAATAATAATGCCAAGAGTGGCATAGAAAAAGGTGCCGGTCTACTTTCAACCGAAATAAAGGCGTCCTCGGTGAGTTTTGTGCACCCGAGAAATATTTGTGAAAACTTTCTTTAACGTTAGCCTCGAATTTCTATGTAGCGAAATTTCATTGTAACGAAGTAAATTCCGAATTTTACCGACTTCGTTACATCGAGGTTTGGCTGTATCAAGAAAACCATCGCTTTAGGGTAGTGCTGTCCCCCTTTTCGAAAGAGATTGTGAAAAGTCGGTCGCGAGTCTGGGAACAGGCCTTCGCACGCAAATACACGGACCAGCCTCAACGACGGCGCCCACCGCTGCCAAAAACCAGTCGGCATCCTGTTCTTTCCGCAGGAAGAATGGCAAGCCATGGCGGAGAACGTCGTGCGGGGCGCAGAGGAAGGTTGATCAAGCCGGTCATGGACCGCGTTTATCCGCTGGGAGGGGCCAAGGCCGCACACCACGAACCTCATCAATAGCAAGGGGGCCAAAGGGAACGTCACGCTCGACCCGGACCAGTGAACACCGACCCACATGGCAGGCGTACATTTCTGCATGCCACATTTCGTAAATAAACTTACGAGCTCGGATGCCGGTGTTGGCGGGCCTCTTTATCGCTACGACTTTACTTTTCTATAGCTGCGTGTCATTATCGTCGTCGTCGTTACCATTTTGCTTTATTCATTTGACACTCTGCAGTCGTGGACTTGCGCCTCTCGTCTCGGTGAACCGTGCTCGCTATTGTCACGTCTAAAAGTTACCGTATAAACCAAAATATAAATCGGATTTTTGTGTTTTTGAAAATGGACTTGAAAACCTTAATTCTTGTCTTAAATAACGGTCATTAGCGCAAAAAAACAAAAATAATCTCGCAACACTGGGTGGCTGAAGCCGCCATCTTGTTTTTCTTTGCAATTTTCAAACTTCTGTCGAGCCAGGTTTTTAGGTCAAACTTTCGGGGTTCGACTGGGTCGAACCGATTGCGATGAACCTTCGAATTTTGGACCAGATTCAACCGGTTCGACACTGTGGACAGTGTGGCCAGACCTTAATACAAGTGTGTCTGTTTGGAAATTTCTTTTTTATGCAAAGGCTTATTTTATTTTGAACAGCTTACAATTAAAAAAACAATTCTAATCACTAAAGAAAGTAATAACGTAATTTTTGTACCGTATTAACCGAAATAACCAATCAGCGCTGCCATTTATTCACCCCTTAGCCATCACCATCCAATCCGAAGCCAACTGGCCAGCCTGTCGCGCATGCGCAAGCAGAGGTGAACCTCAGTACAACGTTCGTCGAACTTTAAACTAAAAGTCGAACCTGTGTCTGAACTTGAACCTTGGCCGGTTCGCGACACCCCTAATTGCCATTTTCTTTGCTGGGCTGAGCTTGCCTTGGCTTCGGATTCTGAATTATAAACGACATTGTTAAGCCACAGACATCAAGAAAAAGCTTTATAACTAGTCAGCTATTATAATGCATCGCAGAGGTTCAACTGGTGCTAGTTTGCTGCTGCAAATTGAAGCAGACAACAACCAGTCCAGAAATTGACTTCAGGCAATGCATTTCTATGAGAAAAGCAAGTGCATTTTCTCTTTGCGCTCGATTATAAGAGCCAATATTCCGAATAATTTGTACGTACTAGGCACATTAAAACATTTCTCAGTCACGCAGACAAAAAAAGCTTGAGGTACACCTAAGCACTTCTTATGAGTTGTGAATGCGAAAGCATAGAAGCCCCTCCGACGATGTGGATGCTGGAGGCGGTGCCATGTTCGTAGGCGGCGAGACGAGCAGAAGTCGCTGAGCGCACGTGCTAATGTGTCCATTTTAACCGGCACGAGGCCCGCAGCGGCATGGGGTTGCAGCGGTTAGGATCTGATCGGCTGCGCCGGCAGCACGGGACACGCAGCGCCATCTGGCGGCGGTCGTTGAAGCTGACGCGCAGGCAGCGGCCAGCATGGGGAGCACTCGTCACGCCGCACGCGCAATATGTCCATTTTAACCGGCACGGGGCCCGCACTGGCATGGGGTTGCAGCGGTTAGATTTATCGGCGCGCTGGCAGCACGGACACGCAGCGCCATCTGGCAGCGGTCGTTGAAGCTGACGCGTGCAGCGGCCAATGGGAGTTTCGTCGCCGCACGCCAATCATGTCCATTTTAACCGCACGGGGCCTCGACTGGCATGGGGTTGCAGCGGTTAGATTTATCGGCGTGCTGGCAGCACGGACACGCAGCGCCATCTGGCAGCGGTCGCTGAAGCTGACGCGTGCAGCGGCCAATGGGAGCCTCGCCGCCGCACGCCAATATGTCCATTTTAACCGGCACGGGGCCCGCAGTGGCATGGGGTTGCAGCGGTTAGATTTATCGACGCGCCGGCAGCACGGACACGCAGCGCCATCTGGCAGCGGTCGTTGAAGCTGACGCGTGCAGCGGCCAATGGGAGGCTCGTCGCCGCACGCCAATGTGTTCATTTTAACCGCACGGGGCCCGTATCAGGGGTTGCAGCGTTAGATTTATCGCTGCCGGCAGCACGGACACGCAGCGCCATCTGGCAGCGGTCACGTTGAAGCTGACGCGTGCAGCGGCCAATGGGAGCCTCGTTGCCGCACGCCAATAGTGTTTATTTTAACCGCACGGGCCCGCACTGGCATGGGGTTGCAGCGGTTAGATTCATCGCGCGTTGGCAGCACGGACACGCAGCGCCATCTGGCAGCGAGTCGACTGAGCGAAGCGACGTTGCAGCGCGCCAATAGAGCCCAGTCTGTCCGACGCGCTCGCCAGCCAGTGGACCTTGGGACCAGCGCAATGGGCTCATAACGCTAGGTGCCCGCAGGGCATGGGGTTGCAGCGTTAGACTTATCGGCGCGCCGGCAGCATCGACGCGTGCGGCAAACTGATGCCGCAGCGGCATGCCGGCTACGTGCCGCTGGCCAGTCAGGGGACTATGGGGTCTAAACTAGGCGTCGTTGCAGTTATGCTCAATTATGGTCAGTTACTAGGCGTTTGTATTCTAAGTTCGTGGCATGAAAAACTGTGCTAAAACCGCCTTGTGCATGTATTTATGTGAACTATCGGACACCGTTAGCGCTAAGACGGCATCGGCACTTTCTAGCATGGGGGATATACGTGCCAAACGAACGAAGGACAGACGGCAAGAACTATGTAGTAACCCTGATAAGTAACTCCTTGTGCATGCAGACGATCAAAATAAATTGAAAGCCACGTAATATAGTCAGATTTCCATTAAATAAGTACTGCTTTATTCTTTTCTAGCTCATGAATATGTGCGTAACATGCTTGTTCTGAGTTCTAATCATCACCCCGCACGCTTCGAGTCTTTGCAAATAGGGAGAAGCCAGAGAACAGGTGCCCGATAAAAACTGTCCGACATAGGAAACAATAAAAAGACACACCTTTTGTAGCCCACATACTTTATTTTTTAAGTTTGAATGTTTTTTAAATCGATCTTAAAGATGCGCACGACCGAGTCATTTTTATATAATGACAGGACGGGCATATTAGCAACATATAAGCGCTCACCGGAATGCTAGCAAACCTTGAAACACACTCTACATTCCTTTCTATCATTATTTTGCTTAAAATCGATCTCTCGTTTTTACATACCTGCCGTGGTCAGAGGTTCGGACCTGAAATGATAGCGAAGTTTGACGCCGTTCAGTGGTAAAGAAAAATGCTGTAACTAAAGCAATTACACTTTCACAATATTAATAAATGTACAGACTATATGGTACAACCGAAGTAACAAAAGTTATTCATGTTATTTTCCGGCGAAAAGATCAAATTCACGCAGCGTTTTCCCACAGGAATGCACGGAGCCACCGCAAAAGTAGACTGCTTGCTGTCTGCTTCAGTTTGCCTACCGGAAATCGCGTAGACACTAGCGCCAGTTCAATCTCTAGCGTACATTATAATAACTCTATGGTGCAAGCTTTTCACAACGCATCTGCAGAGGCCGTAAACGTAAATTTTTGCAAAGTGATTGTTTTGTTAGTTTTTTTTGGGGCTCAGCTGTATCTTCTGCGTTGAAAATTGTGTTTCGTTTTATTAGCCTAGTTCTGCTCAGCGTTGCACCAACTGGATGCCTACTACCCGAGCAGCTGCAAGTATGTCGGTAATGCGAGCGATCCAGGTGAACGAATTCCGGTGGTCCTCAAGTGCTCCAAGAATGCCATGTGCCGATTCCGAAAGTGACTCCAGGAAAGGTGCGCTTCTTTTCAGATTTGATCGTCGAGAAAGCAGACTACTGAGTTTGTCTTCTGATTGGTCCACTATAATCGCTGCACTGCTTGAGAATTTGAAAAGGCGTGGCAGTGCCCATTGTTGAAGTGGCATGTTTTTCTCCTTCCTATCTTGTTTTCCTTTTAAAGCTGTCCACTGGAGTATTCTCTGTCTCGACCTAATGTAAAATGACCAATGTTTGTGCCTGTTATAATTGCTTTTTTTTTTTTACAATGATCTTTTTCTTTTTTGTGGAGTTAGCTGGGTTGTTAATCAACTGTCTCACTGTCGCACAGCGTTATAGTGCATTTAATTTCTTAACAAACACACAAGAGGCCAAGCTGCAACGGATATTCATATATTTTATTATGTTTAAATATGTGCAGGGTTTCAGACTAGCACTAGACGACAAGGACAAAAGGAAAACTGGACACCACTGTGCTATTTTAGTGGTTTTCGACTGACGCTCAGCAAGTTTCTAATTGAAACCGTGGGTTGATTTTCACTAATTAAACAGTTGATTAACACATTTTATTTAATTGTCCGACTTATCGGAAAGATTAGCCCATTATGCTATGTCCCCCTGGCTGTGCAACTCACCTGCACAGTCTGCATTAGTGTACCTTTCACGGCATTTTTTAAAATAAATCCGTTTGAATTAAAATCAAGCAGCCTGTACATTGGTGACCCCTCCAACATAAAATAACAGTTGATGCTGCTCTTATTCCACAGCTGGAACATCACGCACCACAGAATGGGAAAGTTTCTGCTACATCTATTGTGCATTTACAATGCTGCTCTTAAAGCTGAATCGTACATCTGATTCTGAGTGCAGCTGCCTGCATTATAACTAGGCTCCGTGTTCTCGGTGAATACCAATAGACCTCCAAATTTGTTAACCCCCGAACCTGTTTTACGTGATTCGGGAAACACCAAAAAACTCAGGATCGAAGCTGTTCTCGAAGAACAGAAACCCAAGTTTCAAGGGAATAAAAATTTATGTGAAGCTTTAGTTTATGCTGATACTGTATGGAACACAGCCACAGCGCCCCCCCCCCCCCTTCCCTCCCCCTCCTTACAAAATTTCTGCAAGGCCGATTCTTTCTTCTGAGCCATGCCCAACATCCCGTTTCCTTCACTTATCGATATCGGAAAGTTTTGCCAATATTTGGGTCATGCACCCGTTGCTTGGAGGTTGGAGGATCCAATGTCCTCGTCTGGTTCTCTTAACCCTCGATAAACAGTAATTTTTTTGTTCAAAGTCATACAGTCTACGCCCGTTACAACGGATCCGGCAACAACGGACTTCCGGTTACAACAGACTATTTCTGTTTGTTTGTTTGGTCCCCATGCATTTTCAATGAAGCCCACTCCGCCAATAACAGACCCGGCTATAGCAGACTTTCGGCTACAACAGACTAAATTTGGGCGAAAATTGCTTGCCCTGAGCGTCAATAGCGGACTTACGCCCTTACGCGGTGCCGACACCAATTTTCTTTTTTTGGTTTGCTTTTACGAGAAGGCAACTACTATGTCTGGCAACATTGTCGGCGCGGAACCAGTCATTGGCGTAGCCGAGCCAAGCCAGGGACGGTGCAAAGTAGCCATTTTTTTCTTCGTGCCGCCTGCGACCGAGTTAGCAATGGCTGGTTGTAAAAGAAAGCAAATTTCGCTCTCCGACAAGTTAAGCATCATAAACGCAGTCGACAATGGCGAAAAACAGGCCGACATCGCGAGAAGAATGGGCCTGTCAAAGCAAACGGTGAATTCTATCGTGAAAAACAAGGACGTCGCCTTTATCGAGCCGGACGCTGCTGCGCTCGCATGAAGGCTAGGCCTTTATCGAGCGCGGGTGCTTAGCTTCGGAAACTGCATTAGGCAGTTACATTCCCCGTGTGCACGCTGTGAATAAATGCTGCAGGCGTGCAGAAAAAACTGAGAAGATGGAGTGGCTGCAGCATTTATATGTAATAGCGGCCGCAGTTCCCACTTGACGATCGTACCCCCCCCCCCCCTCCCCTCCCTCCTCTGTACTACATACTCCGGATATAGCAGACTGTTTTTCCCGGATTTAGAGGGTCCGTTGTAACGGGCGTAGACTGTATTGACAACGAAAAACACCGGAAAGTAGATGAACCCCAAACAAAGACCCCAAATTCTGAGAAAAATGAACCCCAAAAACACGGAACCCATCCAAACTTATGACTGTGTGGAAAGCGAGTCATCTGTTTCTCACTGTGGAGTTGTGGTGACATCAGAAGGACGCCGAGCTCTGATTGGCTTTGATTGAAAGGATAGTGGGTAGACCTCACTGTTAGATGCCTTGAAGTTAACGGGTAACGGCAAAGAAAAAAAAAGGGTATTCTTAAACAGCCTAATTGGGACAAGCATGTCACAAAACCATTTTTATGCAAAAAAAAAAATGTTTACAGCAATATTTATTGCGCGAGACTGATTTTAGTTTGCGGCTATTTTGTCCGTCCTAAATCGCGCGCCACAAAGTTGGTATTATACGTCACGGAGTGGCTGCTATACGTCAGAGTGACGTATACCAGCCACTCGCGCGCGTCGAAAGAGCGGGAGTTTCAAATGTGGAGAGGTTGTGGCTCCGACTAAATTACATCCTGTGGCGTAAATATTGCTAAAAAAAATATTGTTTTTTCGCGGAAGATTTGTTTTGTGACATGCTTATCCCAATCAGACTGTTTAAAAAAACACTTTTTTTAAACATGATTGTAAACTTGAGATTGGGGCAAAAAGACAACGCAACAGAATGTTCAACTTACACCAGCATCGCCTGCACTCTGACTATTTTTTACTTTTTTTTGTTTGCAGTTATTCTTTAAGGTTACCAACTCTTCAATGAAGGAGGTCAAGATGGGGGGGGGGGGGGGGCAGCAGCGGCGAGGGAGGAGGAGGGAGACAAAAAGGGGTTTAAACAAATGATGATGATAACCTGGCACCAGTGTCGGTATTCTGCTTGCCATGGCTTGCATGCTAAAGTGGCTACAGCCTTTCACAGCCAATGCTAGTCACCACAGTAGCCACCATAACCACACCATTGCTTCATGCGATTCGTGCTTCGCAGCGTGACGCGCATTGTTGGCCGTGCATTGAATCACATAAAATTTTTAACTGGACGGTCTGGACCTAATCCGGGACATATAGCTGTCCCTGACAGGGACGATGCGGGCCTCGGGACGCTTAAGGGGTGCTGAACCGAAAATCAAAATTCAGAAAACAACACACAATCGATAGGCGGGACGCTACGAATGCCAAAACGTCACTCATAAAGCGATATCTCCAATGGATTGTCGTTTTTTTATAAAAGAAGATCGTGCTCGCTGCTGAAAAGACGCATGAGCTCGCGATTCTCATTTCCTCCTTTTTTCGCTTTGACTCTGCGAGGGCGCGGAGAGGAAAGGGAGCAAGGCTATTTCTCCTCCTTTTCAACTCTTCTGCGATAAGATGACGTCAACATTCTCCCTCACTCTACCTTTATTTTCCAGAAATACGGCCATCCGGTCGAGATATGGCTATATAAGTGATGTTTCGTTGTTTATGGCGCCCTGTTGAACACTTCTGCAAGCTTATTCTGTGAAATCCGAATTTCGGCTCAGCATCCCTGTAATGAAAATTCAGGACAGTCCTGCGAAATCCAGGATGGTTGGTAACCCTACTTGAGGTGTAACCACTATTTTTAATGCGAATAGCATTCTTTGGCTACTTCACGCACTTTTCGTCTATGTATCTATCTATCTATCTATCTGGCTATCTAACCTCTTACGCCGCGGGTCGATAAATAAATAAAAAAGACCGGCGCCGGTTGGGATTCGAACCGTTGACCCTTTGATCAGCAGGCAGACGCGCTAACCACAGAGCTATGAAGGCAGTCATTCAACGCACTCTAAACGGTTGTTTATATCTTTACCATAGGACGCGCTTTACAGCGCTGTCACAGCTACCGGTGCGCGCGCGTTCCATACGAGGGCTCATTCCGCTCTCGTGAGGCTGGAGCACGGCCGCTAGCTCACCCTCTCCCGCGCTCGGGAGAGGGTGATGTAGCGGCCGTGCTCAGCCTCACGAGAGCGGAATGAGCCCTGTGCATGGAACGCGCGCGCACCGGTAGCTGTGACAGCGCTGTAAAGCGCGTCCTATGGTAAAGATATAAACAACCGTTTAGAGCACCGTTGGTTGAGACTAGCTGAGACGCCAGAAAGTCTGGTCAGTACCATTTTGAGTGTTTGTGCGTATGGCGCGTGCTTTGCTCGCCTTCCTAAGTGACACAAACGCACGTGCTGGGCTGCGGAGATCGTGCGCAGGGCTGTGAAAGTGTCAACAAATTTAGAATCGCCTCAAGAGTGGGCTGGCGTATCTAGAGTGTGCCGGCCACCTGACGAACGCGCATAACTCCGCACCGTTTGATGCTATTCGCATTAACGTAGATAATCATTCCCAAAGGATGGGTTCTGCTGATTATTTTTTTTCAATCGGCCAATGCGAGCTCGGCGTTCTGACATCATTGCTACCCCGTGCAAGTAGCAGACAACTTCTGTTTCCCCACTCCCCAGGATTAAGAAATGTCATTGACACACTGTACCGCCATTCATCGCCCAGGTGCTCGTCCGCGTGAAGCGGCCGGCGTGAACCCGCTCGACACCCACATCCGGGAAGGTGCCTATGCCATGAGCTTCCAGCTGCCCTACACTCCGGGCAATAACGGGGCCGGGCTGGTCGAGGAAGTGGGCGAGGGAGACACCCCCTGAAGGCACGTGCGGCTCGGGTCTGCTCGATCGATTCGGCGCAATGTTTGTGTCGGTTTTAGGGCATTTACTCAATTGACGTGCTGCAGGGATTCGAAAGGCTGGTTGCGTTTGGTTTGCAATGCGTTGTGCAGCCCTGTGCTCACCCAGTAGTGCTAGTAGTATCCATTTATTAAGAGAAACAAAAACCAAGGTATAGCTTGACTAGAGTCATGTCTTATCTGGTGGGGAAGGGAGATGAGCGGTGGGATGAGATTATAGTAAACTCTCAATTGAGCGAACTTCAAGGGACCCAGGGAAATAGTTCACTTAACTGAAAGTTCGCTAAACTGAATATATTCAGTAGAATATGGAACAGCACAGGACACAGCATACATCAAGTCAGAAGTGTGAAATGCAATTTATGGAGTCTTGTACATGGAGATATATACAAAGCGCATAACAGTTACGTTGCTGCCTTTCTCATTTTGAAAAATAAAAAAATCTAATTTTTATTTGCATTGGCACTTTTAAAGGGACACTGAAAACCCCCCCAAAAAATGTTTTTAATTTTTTGCCAGGTGATTCATAATGGTGTCAGAAGACTATCCAATCAATATTTTGCTACACAACGTCACATATACTTTTAATAAGGTTAAAAAATGCAACTGCTCTATGCTGAAACTGGACTGGGGAGGAAGAAATATAGAGGTGGAGAATTTCAGGGTTGCTGGCGAATTGTTTGCACTGAAACAAATTTTCAGAGTTTGGGTCCGGCCTAAAACGATCAAGCAACCCCAACAACTCGGAGCGTGTTGAAGCTGCAGCAGGCAATCAGGGACGCGGTATTCTCACATGACGACCCTCTGTTGTGGTGATGATAATAACTGATCATGATTGGTTTAACTTGCTTTGCACTGGATCGTTTTCGCCACCAGATGGTTTCGGGGAGATCAGTTAGCATTCCTGATACAGTTTAGGAATTATGAAAATGGGTTAACCACTATGTAAATTTGTGTCTAAATAGACACAACAAAATTGCACTTTTAATGACAGCATAGCTAGTGAAGTTTTAATGGTAGCTGCGTGTAAATGCTGGAGGCCCGTGCTGCACTAAAGTTGCAGTGCCAAGACACCGAGAAAAATGTTTTGTCTGAAGTGGGTGTGAGGTGGGCCTAAGGAGGCATAATCACGTTCCCTAGATGGAATGGTTCCCATTGCATCTAGGGAACTCGTCATCTCTAAAATTTGCACAATAAAGAAATCTTCCTTCTCCTGTCAGTTACCAGTGGCTCCTGCAACACAGCACCGAACTTGATAGATGAGCCATAGTACCATGAAATCTACTGGCTGCCTGCCGCATGTCTCATGGTCCCCTTCACACTTCAATGAATTTTAGTTGCCGTTGTTGTAATTAATTTCCATTTCACCCCACTTTGCACTTCCAAGCAGAAAGGGAACTGGGTGCTTCTCTCTGACACCGTCCGAACTTGTAAGATAAACCACCAAAACCATGAAATCTACGGAGCGTCCCTTTTAATTTACGGTGCCCACCGCATCTATGGGAACTTCCTTTAAAATGTATGCTTCCTGTTGCCGTAACCACTTTTCCCCTCAACCCCTACAGCTCTGCTTCCGTACAGAAAAGGGGACCGGGTGTTCTTTTGCAACAAAGACACGAGCAATGTGTCACGGCTCGTATGCCCAGTACAGCCTGCTTAGCGTCACCGACGTCTGGCCGCTGCCAGAGAAGATCAACTTCCAGCAGGGGGCGAGCCTCGGCATCCCCTACCTCACCGCCTACAGAGGCCCTTGTGCTCAAGTGAGTCGTGCCGCCCTCAGCCCAAGGGCATCGTGAAACACCTTCATGATGCAGTTCCATACGTCACAGCTAAGGCAGTGGGATGAGCATATTGAAGCGTGAATGAATTCCGCTAGAGAAATTAGCGTCTGTCGAGTGGTATTCGCGTACATTAAAGAGTGCAATTTGCACCCTCTAGGCAATTGGTGTGCTGCTGAAGCTATTCGCTCAGTCCGGTATCGGTCCTATGACCTCTCCAAGACTAGCGGAGTGCTCTATTGAGTGCACAAGCGACTTCACAACTACGAAATTGCAGAGATTACATTGTCTTTTATAATCGTAGAAAAGGCGTGTGGCGATATTTGTACTATTGTAATGTCGTGTATTAGAGTCGTGATCGTCCAAGACGGCGTACTGCATCTTTTTATTTTCTTTTTTCATCCACTGTAGCCTGCAAGCCTATCAAGAAAAAAAAATAATAATAAAGCTTTTGGCTATAGAAAACGGTGTTTATATTCTGTTACGGTATTGAAGGCATTGAGTAGCAGTGCGTCCCCTTTTTAGAGGGGCCGTGCGCTTGTTGTAGTGGTTGCAGGTGTGTGTACGCGCGGCGCTGAGCGGTCGCTCCGGTTGCAACGGACGCAGTTGTAAATACGCGCTCGTTGCACATGTCTGAACCAGCCTTCCCTCCGTCCTCCCGAGGCGAAAGTCAACGTGGCGACATCGCTTGACATCACGTACCAGAGGTGACGCTGCGATGTCAAACGTTGGTTCGGTTAGGACTTGCCCAAACCGCAAAACGCCCGAGAAGGTCTGCGTTTCGTCGTCCTCGGAACCCGAACATGACTCCGAAGCGCTGCTATCGTCCACATCGCACGTCGGAGTGGCGTCATAGGAAATAATCCCCAGGTCGGCTGTCCGCCGAAGAATTTCAACCTCTAACGGCGTCAGGTCCTCGAGCGTAGAGAACTCCGCCGACTCCGCCATGATCGAAGCTCGAATGACAAAGAGGTGCGGCCGATGCGGCTACCTCGGGATCACTGCGCGACGGAACGTCGTCCAACGCCATTGGCCCGAGATCCTCTTGATAAGCGTGCGAGGACCAATGAGAGTGGTTTCGTTTTCGGATGGATCCGAGGTTTGGCGGCCTTCAATTACATTTTTATTAAAGAAATAATCACCGTATGACTATACTTTTTGGTTTTTAGGGATACTTAGGGCGTCTAAATTCAGCTGTTATCATCAAAACATCAACTCAAAAACCACTTGAGTGTCCCTTTAATGCCAACAAAGGCCTGACAAATATGTCAAATACAGCCATAGAGTTATTAGCAATAAACGCTAGAGGCTCAGCTGGCGCTAGTGTCTACGGGACTTCCGGTTGCAAATTGAAGCAGACAGCATGCAGTCTACATTTCCAGCCTCCCTGTGTATTCCTATGGGAAAACGCGCGTGAATTTTGTCTCTTCGCCGGAAAATAACATGAATAACTTTTGTCATTTCGGTTGTAACGGATAGTATGTACCTTTATTGGTATTGTGAAAGTGTAATTGCTTTAGTTACAGCATTTTTCTTTACCACTGAGCGATGTTAAACTTCGCTCTATTTCAGGCCCAAACCCCTGTTTCAAGGAAGGTATGTGAAAACGAGCGACGATTCTATGCAGACTAACGATCGAAAGGAATGTAGAGTGTGTTCAAGGTTCGCTAGCATTTCGGTGGTGCTTATATATTGCTAATATGCCCGTCCTGTCACTCTATGAAAATGACTCCGTCGTGCATCTTTACGATCGGTTAAAGAAACATTCGAATGCAAAAAATAACGCACGTGAGCTACGAAACGTGTGTCTTTTTATTATTTCCTATGTTGGGCAGTTTTTATCGGGGCACCTGCTCTCTGGCTCCCTTATTTGCAAAGATTTGGAGCGTGCGGGTGATGCTTTGAACCATTTGAACCCAGAACAAGCATCTTCGCAGTACTTATTTATTGCAAATCTGACTATATTACGTGACTTTCAATTTATTTTGATCGTCTGCAAGCACAAGCAGTTACTTATCCAGTGTTACTGCGTAGTTCTTGCCGTCTCTCTCGGTTTTCTACATGTCCTTCGTTCGTTTGGCACGTATATCCCCCATGTTGGAAAGCGTCGACGCCGTGTTCGCGCTAACAGTGTCCGACAGTGCACAAAAATACACGTACGAAGCCGTTTTAGCACCGTTTTTAATGCGATGAATTTGAAAGAAAACGCCGTAACTGACCATTTATTTCGTCTGCGTGACTGAGAAATGTTCCAATGTGCCTAGTACGTACAAGTTATTCGTGATATTTGCTCTTATAATCGAGCGCAGAGAGAAAATGCACTCGCTTTTTCCCATAGGAATACATTACCGGAAGTCAAATTTAGACTGCTTGCTGTCTGCTTCAAAATGCAACAGCACACTAGCGCCAGCTGAGCCTCTAGCGTTTATTGTAATAACTCTATGAATACAGCAAGGTGACAGGGGTGAAAAAAGCTGCCCCTTATTGCCAAGGTCACTGTAACAAGTATGTAGCGCCCTCTCCCCCGTCCGCCCGTCGATGGCCAACAGGCTCGGCGGGTTTGGGACCAACAGGCTCGGCGGGTTTGGGACCACAAGTGCTCCAACGACATCGAGCACGTTCACGTTTGGCCAGACCGCACCGGCGACAGCGGTTGCGAGCGCATCGGTGGCATCGGCGCCGGCAACCAGCGTCCAGTCTCTCGCGAAATGGCGAAAAAGCGGAACGGCGAAATGGCGAATAACAAACAGCCAGCGGAAAACCAGCAGGGCCCACGGCTATGGCGCAGTGGGGAATCTGGCGACGAAGTACGCATAAAGTGCGACGGATGCAGGAGGTGGGCCTTCCTGGAAGAAAGCCGTTACAAGGATGTCTCGGAGGCGGAGGAAGACGCAAACCCGTTCATTTGCAGCATATGCACGAGGCTGACAGAGTTGGAAAACATGCATGAGATGCGGACAGAGGAGCTGACAGCGCTGGTGAGCTCCCTGACTGAGCAGATCCGACGGTTAGAGGACCAGGTGGCGAGTACGGCCAGTGCAGCTACCCCAGAGCTGACACACTCCGGCAGTGGACGAGGGGAGGTGTGTCAGCCAGTGCGATCCGATGGCAGTCGTGACGGTGGGGACATGGACTCCCACCGAGGCAATGCCGGAGAAAAGGACCTAGAAGTCCAGCGGAGCAACAGAGAAGAAACGAAGGCACCTGGTGAAACCGGCACTCAACAAGTCAACACAACGGCAAATGTGGAGCAAGAGAAAGCTGCAGAAAGGACGACAGATGCGGGACAACAGAGCCTAGAGACTACGCTATCCTCGAGGAGTTTGGACGGAGTGCGAACCGACAAACGGAAACACGTGGACGGAGCAGACGAAAAGGGTGACGCGACAGCTGGCTTCCAGCGACCACCCCAGGGTGTGACGCGAGAGGCGATTGTAGTCGGAGACGACAACGTACCCCGTTTCGCACGCGCGCTCGACAGGGAAGTAGGCGATAGCCGACGGCTAGAGGTGCTGTACAACAGGGAGGCAACAGCAGAGGTGGCCGAGAAACTAATTGAAGATTATGAGAGTCAGGCACGAAAGGTACGCCGACTATATGTGCTCCACGTTGGCATCAAGGAATTGCTGCAAGGAAGGAGGCCAGAAGAGATTGTGGATCACCTCAGGAACACATGGTCGAAACGAAGTGATGTCCTAGCCATCTGTGCAGTGCCTGAGGTTGCAACTAGGGGAAAGGCAGTTCAGGCCGCAGCCATGTCACTGAATGTGAAGTTGGGAGACCTCTGCCAAGAGCTGAGGGCAACATACATCAACCTCAGCAAGGACCTGTACCATGAGGACATGACCACAGATGGACTGCACTACAGTCAAGAAGGAGGAAGGAAGGTAGCAGACCGCCTAGCCCGGGTGATAAGTCGTTTTTTAGGTTCGCGCAGACGAGGCAGAAGTGTGAAACAAACACAGCGGACCAGCCAACAGAGTCAAGGGAGCAAGCACCAGGAGACAACAACGCGAGGCCGGGAGATGCCGAACCAGACGTTTCACTCCAGCTGGCTACAAACTGCAAAACCGGTACGTCCGCAGCGGTTCGGTCCAGGCGACCAAGAAGAGCGGCAAAACGAGGCAACGCCACAGACAGAGAAAACGTGGCCCACCCACCGCCCACAACACCCAGCAGAGCAGAGCTTTCCACAGGCCAACCCCTTCGTAGGGCTCCCGCCTCCACCTCTACTGGAACCCACACACCCCCAGCAATGGGGCCCCCAGCCACCAGTGCTAGTGCAACGGAAACCCGAGGTAGCTCCTTTCCCCCACCTGTTTTCAATGGTGGCGCACATGGTAAACTGCCAACTGGGGCATGTCCTGGGTCGCCAACCAGCATAGAGTTTCCTCTCGACACAGGGAGAAAGGGTGATCGACGGATGAAGAGGTCACAAAAGCGAAGACGAAGACGCCGAAACAGAAAGGTGGCGAGAAAAGGAACGAAGGTGGCTTTCCTAAATATGCAGGGAGGACGGGGAGAAGGAAAGTGGAACGAGGTCGCTGCCATGATGGACAAAGAAGAAATCTCTATCTTTGGGCTGGCGGAGACTCATCTACGAGGAAAAGAAGGTCCACCCATTTTCCCAGGTCTGGTTTGGGAGGGCTGTAACAGGCAAGGTGAAATGAGGAAAGGAGGTGGAGTGGGAGTCCTCTTCCGAGACAATGAACAATGGTCCAGAACAAAAGTGGAGTGCTGTGAACATATGTGGATGAGGGGCACAGTGAAGGGAACACCTCTAGCAGTTGCAGTGGTGTACTGGTGGACGGGGAAAGGATCGAAGGAGACGAACAAAGAAATGGCCAAGTGCTTGAATGAAGACGTCCAGGAGATGAGGAACCATGGAGATGACATAATTATCCTGGGGGACTTTAACGCACATATTGAGGAATTGGACGGTAGGAGGGATGGAAACGGCCAGTACCTACTTGACTTGATAGAGACCAATGACTTGGTACTTGGAAACACACTGAGCACATGTGAGGGAAAGTACACCTGGGTATCCGGAGACCGAAAGTCGTGCATCGACTACGTCCTCATGTCACCGATCATAAGTAGAAAACTGGTCAGGGTTACCATCGACGAGGAGGGTGCGGTCAGTGTTGGCAGCGACCACAACAGAATCTTGGCTATCTTCGGAGGACCGAGGACCACAGGCGCTACACGTAACCTGCCAAGGGAGCGAGCTCTACGAGAGAACGAGACTGAAGAGATTGCCCGTAAGCTAGAAAAGGTGGCAAACAGGGACATGACCTATGAGAGCATTGTGAATTGCATTAGCATAGAAATTAAGAAGATGAAGATCGGCAAGGGCATGTCAACGAGGAGGGAATTAAAAAGCTGGTGGCACCCGGAAATCAGACAAGCCATCAACATTCGCCAAGAGGCCTGCAGATGTCATCGGGCAGCGAGAGAAAGGAAAGTGAAAGAGGAGCTTTGGGAGAAGTACAGAGAAACCAAGCTAAAGTGCAAACAAGTGGTCCAAAGGAGAAGAAGGGCAGTGGGGAGGCATACACTGCAGGACTTAAAGCGAAGCGGAAGAGCAGCACCCAGGAAATTCTGGAGGCAAGTGAAACGCCTAGGAAGGCCAACAACAACAATACAACACCTGAAGAGTCCACTG
>JAZHYW010026107.1:0-18683 GCA_037355805.1 Ixodes ricinus | reverse complement strand
CGGCAAAGACGAGTCGGACCCCGGTCGTTAACAAACGGACTGCGTTTCAGTTTGGAGCGTCGGAACAGCGGTACCTCTGTCCGCGCTTGTGGCTTTTGAGCGGGTGTGCTTGTGTCCGGCGTATTTCGCCGCTTAGTGTAGAAACCTCGCTTTTAGTCGACGCAATAACTTAACTGTCTGGCGCCAGCTAGGCGGGCAGCTAAAGCAGAGACTGACTCTAGAAGGAATTTGGATTTGACGGTTTGAGGGTCACGTTGACAGCTCGCTGATCATTGGGTAAGAGTGTACCACGATGACAATGGACAAATTTGAAGTGATTGGTCCGTCTCTGGAGGGAAAGGAGGCCCCGACGAGTCTAGGAAAAGGGCTGCCGAGAGGATGCTGGAGGATTCGGCTCTTGAAACTGGGGACTAAAGTATGGGTTTTATATCTTGGGACTTTTGTATTGTAAGTTACCGTTGACTCTGTCGTCGTTTTGTTTTAAAATAAACGTGGCCACACTGGCCACAGTAACGCCAACCATCGTCGCAATGTGTTCAGCGGGATCGAAAAACTTTTAGTTGTTTCTTTTATTATCAACTTCCCGGGGCTGCCATCATCGGGCGAGCACCATCATCGCTCGTCACCATCCGGACCAAGGACGCGCCCACCCGCTCAAGAAAGTTGACTCCGAGATTCATTTAATCACGTCCGCCATGGTCCAACACCTAATCAAGCCGACGGGCCTTCTCCTTCGGAACACCTAAGACTTGATTCTGAAGCTGTCCAACCATTTATCTGATGACCGAGATTAATTTAATCATGCCCGCCATGGTCCAACGCCTAATTCCAGCCGACAGGTCTTCACTCGTTCAGGCCGCCTCAGGCTTGATTCTGAAGCTGTCCAAATGGTTATTTGATGAACGACGATTGATTCAATCATGCCCGCAATGGTTCAACGCCTAACCAAATCGAAAGGTCTCTCGTTCGGTCCTCCTGAGGCGTGATTCTGGAAGCGGTCAATTTGGTTATCTGGTGACCAAGATTGATTTAATCATGCCCGCCACGGTTCAACGCATATTCAAGCCGACATGTCGTCTCTCGTTCGGGACACCTAAGCCGTGATTCTAAAGCGGTCCAACCGGTTATCTCATGTCCGAGATTGAGTTAATCATGCCCGCCATGGTTCATTGCCTAAGCAAAAAACAGGTATTTTCTCGCTCGGGCCTCCCGAGGATATTCTGAAGCGGTCCAACCAGTTATCTGATGACCGAGATTGGTTTAATCATGCCAACCTTGGTTCAACGCCAAAGCAGAAGGACAGGTATTTTCTCGTTCAGAACTCCTGAGGCATGATTCTGAATCTCTCCAACCGGTTACCTGATGACCGAGTTTGATTTAATCGTGCTCGCCATGGTGCAACGCATAATCAAGCCGATATGCCTTCTCTCGTTTGGGACACCTAAGCCGTTACTTAAAGCGGTCCAACCGGTTATCTGATGTCCGAGAATGATTTAATCATGCCCGCCATGGTTCAACTTCTAAGCAAAAGGACAGGTCTTCTCTCGCTCGGGCCTCATCAGGCTTGATTCTGAAGCGGTCCAACCAGTTATCTGATGACCGAGATTGTTTTTAACATGCCCGCCATGGTTCAACGCCTAAGCAAAAGGACAGGTCTTCTCTCGCTTGGGCCTCCTGAGGCTTGATTCTGGAAGCGGTTCAACCGGTTATCTGATGACCGAGATTGCTTTAATCATGCCCGCCATGGTGCAATGCCTAAGCAAAAGGACAGGTCTTCTCTGGCTCGAGCCTCCTGAGGGGTAATTCTGCAGCGGTCCAACCAGTTATCTGATGACCGAGATGGATTTAATCATGGCCACCATGGTTCAACGTCTAAGCAAAGGACAAGTCTTCTCTCGCTCAGTCCTCCTGAGGCTTGATTCTGAAGCGGTGCCACCAGTTATCTGATGACCGAGATTGATTTTATCATGCCCGCCATGGTTCAACTCCTAAGCAAAAGGACAGGTCTTCTCTCGTTCGGGCGTTCTGAGGCTTGATACAAAAGCGGTCCAACCGGTTATCTGATGACCGACATTGATTTAATCATGCCCGCCATGGTTCAACGCCTAATCAAGCCGACATGTCTTCGCTCGTTCGGGTCTCCTGAGGCATGATTCTGAAGCGGTCCAACCGGTTATCTGATGACCAAGATTGATTTAATTATGCCCGCCATGGTTCAAAGCCTAAGCAGTCTCGCAGGTTTTTCTCGTTCGGGCCTCCTGAGGCTTGATTCTGAAGCGGTCCCACCGGTTATTTGGTTACCGAGATTCATTTAATCACGTCCGCCTTGGTCCAACACCTAATCAAGCCGACAGGCCTTCTCTCGTCCAGAACACCTAAGGCTTGATTCTGAAGCTGTCCAACCATTTATCTGATGACCGAGATTGATTTAATCATGCCCGCCATGGTT
The DNA here is from genome assembly GCA_037355805.1 of Ixodes ricinus. NCBI lineage: Eukaryota > Metazoa > Arthropoda > Arachnida > Ixodida > Ixodidae > Ixodes > Ixodes ricinus. The sequence continues at coordinate 16,234 of JAZHYW010026107.1, read as the reverse complement.
CAACGCCTAATCTAGCCGACAGGTCTTTTCTCGTTCAGGCCACCTCAGGCTTGATTCTGAAGCTGTCCAAACGGTTATTCAATGACCGAGATTGATTTAATCATGCCCGCAATGGTTCAACGCCTGATCAAACCAAAGGTCTCTCGTTTGGGCCTCCTGAGGCGTGATTCTGAAGCGGTCAAACCGGTTATCTGATGACCGAGATTGATTTAATCATGTCCGCCATGGTTCAACGCATAATCAAGCCGACATGTCTTCTCTCGTTCGGGTCTCTGAGGTGATTCTGAAGCGGTCCAACCAGTTATCTGATGACCGAGATTGATTTAGTCATGCCCGCCATGGTTCAACGCCTAAGCAAAAGGACAGGTCTTCTCTCGTTCGGGCCTCCTGAGGCTTGATTCTGAAGCGGTCTAACCGGTTATCTGATGACCGAGATTGATTTTATGATGCCCGCCATGGTTCTACGGATAATCAAGCCGACATGTCTTCTCTCGTTCTGATCTCCTGAGGGGTGATTCTGAAGCGGTCCAACCGGTTATTTGATGACCAAGATTGATTTAATCATGCCCGCCTTGGTTCAACGCCTAAGCAAAAGGACAGGTCTCTCGCTCGGGCCACCTGAGGGGTGATTCTGAAGCGGTTCAACCAGTTATGTGATGACCGAAATTGATTTATTCATGCCCGCCATGGTTCAACGCCTAAGCAAAAGGACAGGTCTTCTCTCGCTCGGGCCTCTTGAGGCTTGATTCTGAAGCGGTCCAACCAGTTATCTGATGACAGAGATTGATTTAATCATGCCCGCCATGGTGCATCGCCTAAGCAAAAGGACAGGTCTTCTCTCGCTCAGGCCTGCTGAGGCTTGATTCTGAAGCGATCCAACCAGTTATCTGATGACGGAGATCGATTTTATCATGCCCGCCATGGTTCAACGCCTCAACAAAAGGACAGGTCTTCTCTCGCTAGGGCCTCCTGAGGGGTGATTACGAAGCGGTCCAACCAGTTATCGGATGACCGAGATTGATTTAATCATGCCCGCCATGGTTCAACGCTCAAGCAAAAGGACAGGTCTTCTCTCGCTCGGGCCTCCTGAGGCTTGATTCTGAAGGTCCAACCAGTTATCTGATGACCGAGATGGATTTTATCATGCCCGCCATGGTTAAACGCATAATCAAGCCGACATGTCTTCTCTCGTTCGGGTCTCCTCAGCGGTGATTCTGAAGCGGTCGAACCGGTTATCTGATGACAGAGATTGATTTAATCATGCCCACCTTGGTTCAACGCCTAAGCAAAAGGACAGGTCTTTTCTGGTTCGGGACTCCTGAGGCTTGATTCTGAATCTCTCCAACCGGTTACCTGATGACCGAGTTTATTTGATCGTGCTCGCCATGGTGCAACGCCAAATCAATCCGACAAGTCTTCTCTCATTCGGGACACCTAAGCCGTGATTCTAAAGCGGTTCATCCGGTTATCTGAAGACCAAGATTGAATTAATCATGCCCGTCATGATTCAATGCCTCAGCAAGCCGACAGATCTTCTCTCTTTCGGGACCCCTGAGGCTTTATTCTGAAGCGGTCCAACTGGTTATCTGATGACCGAGATTGATTTAATTATGCCCACCATGGTTCAAAGCCTAATCAAGCCGCCAGAGGCATGATTCTGAAGCGGTCCACCAGGGAATGTGATGACCGAGATTGAGTTAATCACGCCTAAACAGTAAGACAGGTTTTTTTCTTGTTCGGGACTCCTGAGGCTTGACTCTGAAGCTGTCCAACCGGTTATCTGATGACCGGGATCGATTTAATCAGTTCCGCCATGGTTCAACGCCTGAGCAAAAGAACAGGCCTGTTTTTCGTTCGGGACTCCTGAGGCTGATTCTGAAGCTGTCCTACCGGTTATCTGATTACCGGGATTGATTTAATCAGGTCCACCATGGTTCAACGCCTGAGCAAAAGGACAGGCCTTTTTCGTTCGGGACTCCTGAGGCTTGACTCTGAAGCTGTCCAACCGGTTATCTGATGACCGGGATTGATTTAATCCGGTCCGCCATGGTTCAACGCCTGAGCAAAAGGACAGGCCTTTTTTTTTCGTTCGCGACTCCTGAGGCTTGATTCTGAAGCTGTCCAACCGGTTATCTGATGACCGGGATTGATTTAATCAGGTCCGCATTGGTTCAACGCCTATGCAAAAGGAGAGGCCTTTTTTGTTCGGGACTCCTGAGGCATTGATTCTGAAGCTGTCTAACCGATAATCTGATGGCCGGGGTTGATTTAATCAGGTCCGCCATGGTTCAACGCCTGAGCAAAAGGACAGGCCTTTTCGTTCAGGACTCTGAGAGCTTGATTCTGAAGCTGTCTAACCGATAATCTGATGACCGGGGTTGATTTAATCAGGTCCGCCATGGTTCAACGCCTGAGCAAAAGGACGAGGCCTTTTTTCGTTCGGGACTCCTGAGGCTTGATTCTGAAGCTGTCCAACCGGTAATCTGATGACCGGGGTTGATTTAATCAGGTCCGCCATGGTTCAATGCCTGAGCAAGAGCCGTTTTTCGTTCGGGACTCCTGGAGGCTTGATTCTGAAGCTGTCCAACCGGTTATCTGATGACCGGGATTGATTTAATCAGGTCCGCCATGCTTCAACGCCTGAGCAAAAGGACAGGCCTTTTTTTCGTTCGGAACTCCTGAGGCTTGATTCTGAGGCTGTCCAACCGATAATCTGATGACCGGGGTTGATTTAATGAAATCCGCCATGGTTCAAGGCCTGAGCAAAAGGACAGGCCTTTTTCGTTCAGGACTCCTGAGGCTTGATTCTGAAGCTGGCCAACCGGTTATCTGATGACCGGGATTGATTTAATCAGGTCCACTGTGGCTCAACGCCTGAGCAAAAGGACAGACCTTTTTTCGTTCGGGACTCCTGAGGCTTGATTTTGAAGCGGTCCAACCAGTGTTCTGATGACCGAGATTGATTTACTCATTCCCGCCATGGTTCAACGTCTAATCAAGCCGACAGGACTCCTCTCGTTCGGACGTCCCGAGGCGTGATTCTGAAGCGGTCCATCTGGTTATCTGAAGACCGAAATTGATTTAGTCATGGCCGCCATGGCTCAACGCCTAAAGTAGTCCTATAGATTTTTGTCTTTCGGACCTCCTGAGGCTTGATTCTGAAGACCGAAATTGATTTAGTCATGCCGCCATGGTTCAACGCCTATGCTGTCCGACAGATTTTTCTCGTTCGGGCCTCTGAGGCTTGATTCTGAAGCGGTCCAACCGGTAATCTGAAGACCGAAATTGATTTAGTCATGCCCGCCAGGGTTGAACGCCTAAGCAATCCGTCAAATTTTTCTCGTTCGGGCCTTCTGACGCTTGATCCTGAAGCGGTCCAACTGGTTATCTGAAGACCGAAATTGATTTAGTCATGCCCGCCATGGTTCACCCCATAAGCAGTCCGATTTTTTTCTCGTTCGGACCTCTTGAGGTTTGATTCTGAAAGGGTCCAACCGGTTATCTTATGACCGAGATTGATACAATCATGCCCGCTATGGTTCAACGCCTTGCAGTCCTGGAGGTTTTTTTCTGGTTTGGGTCTCCTTAGACTTAATTCTGAAGCGGTCCAACAGGCAATCTGATGACCAAGATTGATTTAATCACGCCCGCCATGGTTCAACGGCTAAGGAAACGAACAGGTCGTGCCCGCCATGGATCAACGCCTAATCAAGCCGAAAGGGCTCCTCTCGTTCGGACCTCCTGAGGCGTGATTCTGAAGCGGTTCATCCGGTTATCTGAAGACCGAGATTGATTTAATCATGCCCGCCATGATTCAATGCCTCAGCAAGTCGATAGATCTTCTCTCTTTCGGGACTCCTGAGGCTTGATTCCGAAAAGGTCCAACTGTTTATCTAATGACCGAGATTGATATAAGTATGCCCACCATGGTTTAAAGCCTAATCAAGCCGACAGAGGCATGATTTTGAAGCGGTCCACCAGGGAATGTGATGACCAAGATTGAGTGAATCACACCTAAACAGTAAGACAGGTTTTTTCCTCGTTCGGGCCTCAGAGGCTTGACTCTGAAGAGGTCCAATCGTTTCTCTGATGACCGAGATTGATTTAATCCTGCCGCCACGGTTCAACGCCTAAGCAGTCCGACATGTTTTTCTCGTTCGGACCTCCTGAGGCTTGATTCTGAAGGGGTTCAACCGGTTGTCTGATAACCGAGTTTTATTTAATCATGCCCACCATGGTTCAACGCCCAAGCAGTCCGACGGGTTTTTCTCGTTCGGGTTTCACGAGGCTTGATTCTGAAGCGGCCCAGCCGGTTATTTGATGACCAAGATTGATTTAATCATGCCCGCCAATTTTCAACGCCTAAGCAGTCCGATAGGTTTTTCTCGTTCCGGCCTCCTGAGGCTTGATTCTGAAGGGGTCCAACCGGTTATCCGATGACCGAGATTGATCTAATACTAATTACAAACTAATACTTATTATACCATACTAATTACAAATACTATACTAATTACAAACACCATCGAACTTGTTCGTAAGGTAACGGCGGCACGAGAGGGACCATAAGAGGGTGCCACCAAAACATTTCGCCGCTAATAGTGTGTGCTCCAAGTTCGCTGACGCTCACAGTTGCCTCAGAGCGCATACTAGTTGGGTACAAACGCTATCATCGTCCCACAGGAGTTCAGTTTACGTTTCGCCCGCAAATCGAGACATTCGCATTCACCTCGTAAGGGATGACGTCACAACATGGCGTACCGTTCCAAGCAAACTGTTGCTAAGGCCGTCGTTATGCACAAATGCACAGGGCAGGGGTGGCCAAGCTGCGGCTCGCAAGCCGTTAAGCGGCTTTTACGTGTTAAAGTGGGGGTCGCGGCTTCCATAGTAAACCTGACACCCCCCCCCGCTTCCCTTCCGGTCATGCGATCACTTCCCCAGAGAAAGAAGAGTAAATTAACGCGTTTTATATTGAAAGGCAGGTTGCGGTTTGGTTTATTCTTCCGCTACTGCTACCTTTCGTACAGATGGATGGCTTTTGGCACGGACAGATCCAAAGTGGTTCAAATTTCATTTATTGCACACACAAAAAAGTTTAGACGTCCCCCCTCTCCCTTTTTCTGTCTTCTCATCCAGGTGGCTCTTGAAAGTTTAGTTGTTTTGTGTTGCAGACAGATTTGCAGGCACGTGCCCTACCTTCCTGTAGCTACAAATGCCCCCGAACAACCGCCCACCGCAGAGGCCGCGTTCTTGGCCCCCGCTTGATACCCGCCACAATTAAAAATAATCATTGCGTCCAATTGGGTTTTGACGATTGGAACCAATGAGGAAAACAGATTGTGATTTCGGACTCCTCATTGAAAAAATCCCAATTGGTTCCAATTGTCGAAACCTAATTGAGCATTGCCAATTAGAACCAATTGGGCACGACCAATTGGGAAAACAGATTGTGAGTTCGGACTCCTCATTGAAAAAATCCCAATTGGTTCTAATTGTCGAAACCCAATTGAGCATTGCCAATTGGAACCAATTGGGCACGACCAATTGGGAAAACCGTTTGTGATTTCGGACTCCTCATTAAAAAAAATCTCAATTCGTTCCAATTGTCGAAACCCAGTTAGGTGTTGCTAATTGGAACCAACTGAGCACCACCTGTGGGAAAACTGCTCATGGTTCGTGATAACTGGACCATAAAACACTAGTAGAAAATATTTTTAGATTTTTATTGTAATTAAGAGATTCACTCATTCGGCTTCTTGCTTGGCCGTGGTCCTGTTGTTCATGCGTTGCCCTTTGGTTCCGGCAGTTTCCTCCCGGTCCAGTTTTTCCTCTGCAGCTATCCTAGGAGCACAAATATAGGTTAAATTACTACATGGCCCATATAAGTCTTCATATTTAGCTTGTGATAAGGAACAATATTGTTTTCACTTCATTAAACATGACTTCTTTTATTTAAAAATCAAGTCTTCGATGCTGCAGCAAAAGGCGGACAAAGCCACCCGACAAGGCTTTGCAGGCGGCATTCATGGGCTGGTCAGAAATATGGATCCACTAAAATTCTATTTTGCTCGAAGGAGAGCATTCGGCAATAGTACATCCATAATCGATGGGCAAATTCTAGTAGAAGATAATTAGGAGCATGTATTTCTACGTTGCAAAGAAAAAGAACTGTGACAATGTTGACTAAGTCCGATTTTATACTTAGGATACTCAACGACTCGATGTTAGGACAGTTAATATGCTATAACTATACACATACTGCATAGTTGCAGCGTTTACAACATAGTTACACATACTGCATAATTACAGAGGTTTGACAGACAAATTTCTGTGTGCTCCTGGGTGTTCTATATTTTAATAAAGTTCTCCTGCGAAAGCTTTAGCTCCAGCTCTAAAGTGGCATTCAGTTTTACAGAAACAAGTTTCCAAAGTACTGCGTCTTTCCGAGAAAAGAGAAAAGTGTTTTTCTCACCGCAAAAATCAACTACAGATCGTGGCGCGCTTAAACTTCGCCAGATACGTAACCCTAGCCTTTGGTGCAACATGCCAAAGTTTTGGCATGTTGCAAATCTAAATCTGTGGCAAGTCAGTGCTTTCAGGAATCTATAGTATATTTAAAAAATGCTTAAAACACTTTTTTTTCCGCACTAGCACTCGATTAAACTGCGTCGACTTTCGTGCCCTTTCGCGACTGACAGCTCGGAAAATTCTCTTCTGTAAAGTTTCATTCGTGCAGGCTCCTACCCTGTACTGACCATAAAGGTAAAGGTGTCTCGGCATATTTATTACTACGAAATCGCCGATTTGCAATGCAGCAAGCACCAAGAAAAGAAACAAAGAAGTGTCCTTACCTTGACCCTATAACCGTTTGCTATCCATCCTTCACGCTCCAACGAAGTGGAAGGCCCAATGAAGTAATGATCACCGCACTATTCAGCACTCGCAGCAGTAAAACAACAAAACTTTCTTGAATCTCTGCTGTAACAATGCCACAGATGCCGTGCCTGCCAACGCGCCATGTGCGTACGCCAAGGAGGTTAGGAGTACTAGGAGGGGCACGGTACAATATTGGTGAAGCCTAGTCATAAAAAGTTTAAACGATGTTGTGGCCAACGTGATCATAGATCTCTCTGGCAATTGGTGCGCGTGACATTTCACGTGTGAGATGGATGGTTGATTGTAGGAGGATTCCTTGCAGGCTTGCGCGCGCTCCGTCCGGTAGGTTTTATCAGATCGAGGGCTAGACTGTGGTGTATTTTCCAACACAAGGTTTTTTCCAAGTATTTCGTAAGTATTCTTTCCAACACAAGGTTCCTTGTGTTGGAAAGAATACTTACGCCTTCTCACCTGCGCTCGTCTTCATTTGTGAACAAATCTTGAGACAGTTGATCTCAGTTGGACCATGAGCATGATTTTGCTTATTTCTTGTCTTAACAATGCGAAGCTTAGATCAATAAGTTGTAAGTTTAGCTTTGCAGGTCTCTCGTGTTCGGCGTATCCAAGACACTTTGATCAGTCTTTCGGTTAAGTGTATAAAAATCCTTCGCAAATTATAATCTCTCCATCTCTTCCCTGCTGGTGACTTCCATTTCAACTACAAAAATCCGCGCTTAGCAGAGCAGTTTTATAGCATTTAGCCTTTGGAACTATCTTTTTAATCCTTGAAAAGTTCATCTCGGCTTTCCGGACACGATACAAAACCCCAATAACAAAAGTGATTAAAATGAACCACACTTAAGCGATCACATCCACCCCAGAAAGACTTTGAATACAATAAGACATCCAGCAAAGACATCTACACGCGACACACCTTCAAAACTTTGCCGCGGCGCGATTCTTGATCGGTATCCAAGCGTGCGAAGGCACAGAGACGCAGCGCTTCTGCGTGCCAAGGAAGCTTTGATTACGCCGCAAGACCGGCGAGACTTGCTTTCGACGAGTTGTACCTTTTTCTTGAGGCAATGCATGCGCTTCCGTAATAATGTCCACGTCTTCTCAGCGGTAAGTCTCACGGCTTACAGGGTTTTAAAGAACTTCGGAAAATGGCGACGAACGAGTAGAAAACGTCTCTTCCGGGCATGCAAGATGGCCGTCCGGTGGCCGCACTCACGGAGCGGAGATGTGCGATCCAGCAGTTGTCATGGAGATTAGTGGGTCAAACCTTGTCGGGGTTACCCCAGCACCCGACCCATTGGGAAACTGGCTCGACCATAGGCGTAGACTTCGGGGGGGGGGCATCGGGGCTCGTGCCCCCCTGGTGAAATCCGGGGGCATTCAATTTTTGCTAGGTATTTTCCACCAATCTTCTAATCGCCTCTTTGTCACTGTAACCCTTTTTTCTTCCGTACGTCCTTCCGTCACCGCCAGCTAAACCTAGAGTGCCTTCATGAGCGCACATGAAGGCTCCCTAGCTAAACCCAGGGCCGTGGTCAAGTTCGTTACCCCTTCAGGAAAGGGGGGGGGGGGACAAGGTGAAGCGTCGTGCACTTCAAAATTAAGGTCAAGAACGAAGTGGAAGCTCGTCCCACTTCGTTCCACTTCAGCGGAGCAGACTGTGGAGAGGAGGTCACCCCCTCTATAGCGCTTGCTTTACTAAAGTGGAAAGAGGTGGGAGTAGCTCATTATGGCAGGTGGCACACAATGTGTCAACTCCCGTTCTCGCCTCAAACAGTAAAAAACTTCGGGCGCGGCGGAGAAAGGTTCACCGGAGAATAGCTCACCGGAGAAAAGCTCACCGAAAAACCGGCAGATGCGGAGAAAAGCTCACCGGCCCTTGAGCAAATGCAAAAAAAATAGCTCACCGAATTTTTTTTTTTTTTAGCTTAGCGGATTGTGCGTCACACGTGGCAATTTAAGAATTCGTCTACTTCATTAAAAATAATTGTCCTCTTTTTTGTAATATTCTAGAAGATTATTGGGCATTTTACGAATTCCTCCGAAATCAGTAATTACCCAGTCTGTCTATTAAGCACACTGCAGGCATAAAATCAGAACGTGGGACACCCAAAAAAGAATATTTAATGACAGCTTGACAACGCACCGTCAGTAGCTCCGTCAGATAAAGAGGTTTGGTTTCTGCGAGCTAATATGAATAGCGGTGTGTGAACCGTTTCAACTCCGAAGATTGTGTGGTGCTTTATAGATGAGTAGGTGTTTGTTGATGTAATCAGTGTCGGCTACGCTGTTTTCTTTTTCACTAATAAAACTTTAGTGGGGAGAAAAGCCTCGTCCTGTCGTGTTTTTAGTCTTCACTCCATCTTCGTCGTTTGAGCTGTTTTCATCATATGTAACGTTTACCAACTCGCCCAATTCGCTACCTTACAGAAGACTAGTTCTTACATAGGTTACCAGTAACAACAGTGACAGTGTCCAGCTCTTGAAGGTCATGGGTGGTTCGCCGTAGAACGGCACTATCCCACAAGGGCAACGCGTGGAAAAACCAGCACGACCGGCTAGAACACGTGCATGTCCATGGAAGAAAGAAATCTCGATTCCCTACTAACCGTTCTATCCTGCTTTCAAGGGTTAACAAAAGATACATAGAGAATTTCAGGCACCGCGTTGTTGCGGCATTTACAGTTGTGTTTTTAGGTTTTGGGCAGACATTATTAAGTTTTCGAAATCTTTCCTGATTTTCAAGTTCATAAAGTTTTCAGTTAGGCTTTCGCTGCCTTGAAAGTAAACGCAAGAAAACACTCGCCCGCAATATTCGTTTGGGAGCAATATACCCAAGAAGCTTCACAAATAGTACAGAAAAATACATTTTTCTTTTTTACAAAGCTGACAAATTTTAATGATAATAAATTGATGTATGTTAAGCATGACACAACAGCCTGCATATGAAAAGAAGAAACAGACCGGTGAGCTTTTTTCTGCATCCGCCGGTTTGGCAGTGAGCTTTTCTCTGGTGAGCTTTACTCAGGGATTCAAGAACTCCTTTCCTATGTCCTGTTTTTGTAACCGGTACATTGTTAGAGCTCATTTTTCCTGCATTCTTCCCTCCCACATCTCCCTTTCTGCCTCTTTCACCCTCTTTTCCACTGAAGTAGTCCGCTCAGCTCCATCACTATAGTGTGTAAGTATTTAAATGTAAGCTTTCGTTGATAATTCATTTAATGCAAAGGTGCAAGCGAGCTGGACAAGAATGACGAAAATAATCCCTGGAGAGCTTTTCCCTTTGTCTCCCCTCTCCAGGGATTATTTTCGTCAAGCTTTCGAGTTAGGTTTGTCCATTTTGGGTTCAAAATTTTCACGCAGAAATGCTTTATTGCCTTCTGTGCACACAGCCTTTGTTCAAATTTCAACTTGACACCCTGCTCTCAAAAGACGACAAGTCCATGTCCCCCTGTACTCCCTCATTCAGCGCCTTTCCGGGTGTTCCCAGTGCCAATCTGCCTATGCTTTGTCGAATTTCTAATCCTGATTAAATCTGATTTCATGCACAGTACCCCATTGCCAAAAGACAGTACGGGTACCATCACTCCTTTCCACATATGCCTGACCACTTCATATCTATTTAGTTCCATGGTGCCTTGAGCTTCATAATAGATTAACTTCTTTTCCCTTTTCTAATTATATTCTCCTCGTGCTCCTCTAGATACTTCCTTTCCTCATTGAGCCAGACTCCCAGATATCTGTAAGTTTCTGCACGTCTTGTCTTGCAACCTCAGGGGTTCCCGCTTTTTGTGGTTAAACGCCATTACTTCAGACATGTCACTACTAAAACTTGCCCCCTAGCCGTTCCTTCCTCTCCACATACCGTTCTTTCCGGTGTATATTTTTTTTCAAGCATTTTTCTTGAAATGCAACTGATATGCGTTTTTTTTTAAATTCATGGTGCGACGCCACTTTTTTTTTTATGCGCCGCGCACCATCTTTCGTAGAGCACCGTAACCACGTAACCATATGCGGTGTTGCCTCTTCCAGGAGGCACTGCTGTGGTCGCACTCTTCTAAACTTTTCATAACCAATGTTACTAGAACAACTCAAATGGTAAACTGCCATAGAAATTATAGTAAAGACGCAGGCGAGCTGGTGATGAATCAGTAGAAAAACCCGGAGACGAGAGAGCTAAAAAGGACAAGAACAACACCCTCTCAGAACCAGCCCAACAATGATTTAATTTGACACAGTCTTCCTTCTTCTCTTCACATATCACGAGCACAACCCCTGGTCATCGGCAGGCACTACATTTGAAGGTCTCAAACAAAAAGACACATGCACGACTGCAGTCTTAAGCGTCCGGTGAATACATCAACACTAGACCCGCAAAAACAGCGGTGTCTCATCGTCCAAAACAAACCTTAGCTCCCCAACAATGGTTTGGTACAATTTCGTGATAAACAAAAATAAAGACGAAAATTAGAAGAAATCATCCCGCTGGACAAAGAAAATAGACTAGAAAGACAAGAACGTCCGTGCTCTCCTCATCCAAAGTCAAAGAGGGCCTACTATACTTCGTTTCAGCTTCCGTCCGAGCGCAGCCAAAGGCTGAGGGGCGGTTCGCAACTTCGGGAAGAGCATTCCTGCGCACCACAAAGTAGTCCGCAAAAGATCTTCTTTTAAAATAACTGTTTTGTGCGTAAACATTCCACAATATTCCAGATGTGTACTGCTGAGAATGATTTGCAACTGAAAGAATTAAATGTGTGAAGTTTATGTTTTCATTAATATATGTAAATTCATGTGGTTTGGTGAAAACACGTACATCCGCTGGCAACACGGCTGCAGCGCTCGGTTTTTCTGTGTGATTTCGTTCATGAAATGGCCGAATCATGTGCTTCGCTGCTTTCCTCACTGAGTCGCTTCAAAACGTCATTTCGCAAAGGCACATTTGGGGGTCAGGCGCGAGAGGTCCTGATGAATGTCTACTTTCAAATTCGGCAGGAGACACCGGCCGCGTCGTACCGCGAATGCGTTGAAAACAAGAAAAGCGTCCGGGCCACTACAATGCACTGATACGCGGCGAAATCAGGGCACCCATTTCTCTGCCGATCACAATGAACGCCGAGAAGCTGGTGGAAAGGACTGCGGTTCGAGCCCTGGTATATACAGACAATACAAAGGAAACATCAACGGCCGGGTCATCGGACACCTTGCAATGTGTACTTACATCTCGAAACTACGCCGAAATGCCGAACAGGTGGAAAGCTCGAACACAGACGCCAGTGGCCAGCCTACGTACTGACATCCCCTGTGACTAAATTTCAGAACGTGAAAGGGCACTTTTTAGACCTGTAGCAGACGATAACGTTGATACACCCGTAGCAGACGAAATCCTCGGCGAGCGCGGGCGGCGCGGAAGACCAGCGGCGCAGCGGAGTGATACAAAAGTGCAGGCGAGATCGCGTGTCCTATTGCCGGCGTGTGATTGGCTCCGGCCACACGTAGCTTTGGCTGCGCTCGGACGGAAGCTGAAACGAAGTATAATACAATTTCCGGCGCTCGTAATACTATTTGTCTTCTTAATAACCCTTTTAAATGGATCTTTTTCTTTGCTAACACCAGTCATGTCAGACAAACAGCTTGAACACTACAGTAGGTTACAAGTCAAGAAGGTAGCGGCAAATGCCCTCAAAGGGAATCATATATCCCTCCATAGCATCCCATCGTTTCCGTGACGTCGTGGCCAACGCTTTGCTTTGAATATTTGCTTTATCTTTCGACCTTGACTTAGCGTTGTGGAAGCCTCGAGAGGGAGATTAGAAGTCGCTTTTGTTTCCGATGGAAACAAAAACGACTTTGGGGATTAGCGTCCCCTCCGATGGATACAAAGGCCACTTTCAGAAACTCGGTTTCCTCTCCGATAAATACAAAAGTCGCTTTCTTAAAAAAAAAAAAAAGGGGGGGTGGTCGGAGACAAGTTGGAATCACTCTGTAGCCATTATCTATTCATTGAAGCGGAACAAGGGGTGTTTCCAGGGAACTATTCTTTCGACTGCGGATGATTTTCAAACGGTCGCATCACTATTATGGGAGGAGCTTCTCCTACCTTCTTGACTTGTAACCGACTATAAACACTTACCGACAGACAGACAGGACAGGACATAGGTACACAGAGCTGACTATCAACTAATACATCTTCCTCCACCTCTTCTTCTTAGTCCCTACGAGCATTCCACGATTGCCAGATAAAAATCACTTTTTAGAATAAAAAGAACCAAAAAACAGGAGGATCTTCTTTGCGAAAGCATCATGATAGTTGCTATCATGATGCATTGCAAAGAAGATCCTCCTAGCATGCCAATGTTCTTTTTAAAAAAATTATAAAAAGTGCATAAAAACAAAAACAAATTAGTCGTTAGTTGTTTATACAGCAGGAGTTTAGTCTGCCAGAACATGGCGACATTGTTACCCACTGTAGATAAGCAATTTAGCCAGTGCGGTACAACCGCTAGCCTGGGGTCTTTAAAGGGGAACTCCGCCGATTTTCGGTGGGCTTCGATTTGGCTGGAAATTTGCAGACCGCATCAAAAACCCTTTCTCAACTGATAACCAAAATATTGTATAAAAATAAAAATTTTCCGTGAAGTTATTGAATTTTCAAATTACGCCGGCCGCGAGGTTTCCAGGAGGCGACTCTCTACTGGCAACAATGAAAAATCCCTATGCAGCTACCCCAGAGCTGACACACTCCGGCAGTGGACGAGGGGAGGTGTGTCAGCCAGTGCGATCCGATGGCAGTCGTGACGGTGGGGACATGGACTCCCACCGAGGCAATGCCGGAGAAAAGGACCTAGAAGTCCAGCGGAGCAACAGAGAAGAAACGAAGGCACCTGGTGAAACCGGCACTCAACAAGTCAACACAACGGCAAATGTGGAGCAAGAGAAAGCTGCAGAAAGGACGACAGATGCGGGACAACAGAGCCTAGAGACTACGCTATCCTCGAGGAGTTTGGACGGAGTGCGAACCGACAAACGGAAACACGTGGACGGAGCAGACGAAAAGGGTGACGCGACAGCTGGCTTCCAGCGACCACCCCAGGGTGTGACGCGAGAGGCGATTGTAGTCGGAGACGACAACGTACCCCGTTTCGCACGCGCGCTCGACAGGGAAGTAGGCGATAGCCGACGGCTAGAGGTGCTGTACAACAGGGAGGCAACAGCAGAGGTGGCCGAGAAACTAATTGAAGATTATGAGAGTCAGGCACGAAAGGTACGCCGACTATATGTGCTCCACGTTGGCATCAAGGAATTGCTGCAAGGAAGGAGGCCAGAAGAGATTGTGGACCATCTCAGGAACACATGGTCGAAACGAAGTGATGTCCTAGCCATCTGTGCAGTGCCTGAGGTTGCAACTAGGGGAAAGGCAGTTCAGGCCGCAGCCATGTCACTGAATGTGAAGTTGGGAGACCTCTGCCAAGAGCTGAGGGCAACATACATCAACCTCAGCAAGGACCTGTACCATGAGGACATGACCACAGATGGACTGCACTACAGTCAAGAAGGAGGAAGGAAGGTAGCAGACCGCCTAGCCCGGGTGATAAGTCGTTTTTTAGGTTCGCGCAGACGAGGCAGAAGTGTGAAACAAACACAGCGGACCAGCCAACAGAGTCAAGGGAGCAAGCACCAGGAGACAACAACGCGAGGCCGGGAGATGCCGAACCAGACGTTTCACTCCAGCTGGCTACAAACTGCAAAACCGGTACGTCCGCAGCGGTTCGGTCCAGGCGACCAAGAAGAGCGGCAAAACGAGGCAACGCCACAGACAGAGAAAACGTGGCCCACCCACCGCCCACAACACCCAGCAGAGCAGAGCTTTCCACAGGCCAACCCCTTCGTAGGGCTCCCGCCTCCACCTCTACTGGAACCCACACACCCCCAGCAATGGGGCCCCCAGCCACCAGTGCTAGTGCAACGGAAACCCGAGGTAGCTCCTTTCCCCCACCTGTTTTCAATGGTGGCGCACATGGTAAACTGCCAACTGGGGCATGTCCTGGGTCGCCAACCAGCATAGAGTTTCCTCTCGACACAGGGAGAAAGGGTGATCGACGGATGAAGAGGTCACAAAAGCGAAGACGAAGACGCCGAAACAGAAAGGTGGCGAGAAAAGGGACGAAGGTGGCTTTCCTAAATATGCAGGGAGGACGGGGAGAAGGAAAGTGGAACGAGGTCGCTGCCATGATGGACAAAGAAGAAATCTCTATCTTTGGGCTGGCGGAGACTCATCTACGAGGAAAAGAAGGTCCACCCATTTTCCCAGGTCTGGTTTGGGAGGGCTGTAACAGGCAAGGTGAAATGAGGAAAGGAGGTGGAGTGGGAGTCCTCTTCCGAGACAATGAACAATGGTCCAGAACAAAAGTGGAGTGCTGTGAACATATGTGGATGAGGGGCACAGTGAAGGGAACACCTCTAGCAGTTGCAGTGGTGTACTGGTGGACGGGGAAAGGATCGAAGGAGACGAACAAAGAAATGGCCAAGTGCTTGAATGAAGACGTCCAGGAGATGAGGAACCATGGAGATGACATAATTATCCTGGGGGACTTTAACGCACATATTGAGGAATTGGACGGTAGGAGGGATGGAAACGGCCAGTACCTACTTGACTTGATAGAGACCAATGACTTGGTACTTGGAAACACACTGAGCACATGTGAGGGAAAGTACACCTGGGTATCCGGAGACCGAAAGTCGTGCATCGACTACGTCCTCATGTCACCGATCATAAGTAGAAAACTGGTCAGGGTTACCATCGACGAGGAGGGTGCGGTCAGTGTTGGCAGCGACCACAACAGAATCTTGGCTATCTTCGGAGGACCGAGGACCACAGGCGCTACACGTAACCTGCCAAGGGAGCGAGCTCTACGAGAGAACGAGACTGAAGAGATTGCCCGTAAGCTAGAAAAGGTGGCAAACAGGGACATGACCTATGAGAGCATTGTGAATTGCATTAGCATAGAAATTAAGAAGATGAAGATCGGCAAGGGCATGTCAACGAGGAGGGAATTAAAAAGCTGGTGGCACCCGGAAATCAGACAAGCCATCAACATTCGCCAAGAGGCCTGCAGATGTCATCGGGCAGCGAGAGAAAGGAAAGTGAAAGAGGAGCTTTGGGAGAAGTACAGAGAAACCAAGCTAAAGTGCAAACAAGTGGTCCAAAGGAGAAGAAGGGCAGTGGGGAGGCATACACTGCAGGACTTAAAGCGAAGCGGAAGAGCAGCACCCAGGAAATTCTGGAGGCAAGTGAAACGCCTAGGAAGGCCAACAACAACAATACAACACCTGAAGAGTCCACTGA
>JAZHYW010026106.1:0-18251 GCA_037355805.1 Ixodes ricinus | reverse complement strand
GAGAAGCACGAGTATATTTAATGTTGTTTTTGACATCATTTTCCACTTTCTGCACGAGGGTGTATTTGAATGTTTGTTTTAGCATCGTTTCCACTTGCCAATTTCACAATGACCTTTCTGAATTTCAGCGATACTAACATGCTTGCCGGAAACGGTGTAGGTTGTTGGTTCCGAAAACATGGTTGGGTAACTAAAAAAACATTTGAAACATTATTTGGAAAGAGGAACATGGCGGCTTTCCTGGACTGTTTGGTCCCAGGGTTCAGTCGGATTTATCCAGAAAATAAAGCACTGTTTACAAAACAAATTGAGCAAACATAGGGAAAGCTAATTACTTCCATTAGAGTAGTTATCTTAGATTTTATCTCTTGCAAGTCTCCCCTTTAACTGATAGGAATTCTACTGTAATGGCAATGTGGCAGAAAACAAGAAAACTGTGTTAACATATGCAAGTGGCCACCCATTGCTAGGCACACAGCATTCCTTTTCCCCTTCCCTTGATCATTGTTTTCTCAAAATTGCAAAATTATGGGTATGTGTCTCTTGTGTGTTATCCTCGAAGCTGTCTGGCTAACTTGGTGTGCTTGGAGGTGTGCCTGCATTGTTCTTACCTTAATTATGGTCATTGCTATTTGCGTTTGGTTCTAGTCATCTCAAGTGGTACCTAGGATTCTTCGTGATCTTATGAGCCTACTTAGGAACCTGACTGTGGACAGCAATTGGAATGAAACCGATACAGTCCTCAAATTGTAAGTTTTTTTGTTTCAACATCTTTCATAAAGAGAGGACAGTGTGGTTGTCTAGACTACAGGTGGTCATAGTCCAGAGCAGCGCTTCTTGTACAGCTGTCCGCAGATTCCTACGGGTCCGTGCCGATTCTGAAATCCTCCACCAGTGATGCGTCCTCGGTGGAGCCCAGAGCCCCGATCAAAATGTGCAGTGATATGGATTATGCTTCGAAGGGAGAGAAGCAAGCATTGGAATTGAATTGTAGGGGAAGTTCATGGCAGTGGAAACAGTGTGAGGCAATGTAAACTTTGTGTTCCTATATACGGGAAGGTGAAGATGACATAGAGCAGCGGTCTCGAACTCATTGGAGTGTGGGGGCCATATCGCCACCCCGAAAGGATGAGGGCCGGAAAATATTTTTTTTATATTGGGACAAAAATATAAACAAACAAACAGCAGTGGTGTTTCACGTTGCAAAGCAGCCGACTGTCCCAGCAACGCCCCAGAGATTTTCTAGACGAGGAACGTTGCAGTCTGCTTTTTGTAAGCTCACCGTTTGCATCTTTAGCTTTCATTTTCATATATGACTACTTTGGGTATATACCAGATGTTATAAGATTTAAAACATTGCCACACCACAATACTGGCAGTTTTAAATAAAACGAGAGCAGGCAAGCCGTCCTTGCTGTTTTCCAATTCACTAGGCTGTGACTTAAAGGAGCTGTGCAACAGTTTCAGTGCTTTGCTTAAATAATTTGGGAGTTGGTGTCTCGACCTTTCTGAAGTAAAGAACAAAAAACCGCTTTTGCCTGCATGTCATAGTTTTTATTTTAAAAATGTACGGATTGAGGTTTTTCGGCACCTCTCAAATCCTTCACCATCTTCCGAGTCACGTGCGCTGTGACGTCAATGGGGGTGGCGCGGGGTTCTGGTGAAGCTCTCTAGAGCCATCAGTGAGCAGCGAGAACTCATCCGCTTGCGACCACGTGCTGGCGGGCGCAGCGCGAACAATATGGTGAAAGGAGGAAAGTCCTATCCGGGTCCGGCCATACCGTCCGGCTCTGTTCCCCTCCCCTTCGGCTTCTGGTGGCTGTTCGCACTAGCAGACAGAGCTGACGGTTTTGTGGACCTAGGATAGATGACGCCACTAAAACTCCGTATACTCAAAAGTTATGTCGACGGTACCAGGTTTTTGACATTTATATTTATGTTGGAACGACAAGATTTATAGAAAAGTTACCTTTTATCGAGCAGGTATTCGCACAACTTGCTATCTTTCTACAAGACCACCATTGACGTCATGCCAAGTGTTTCTCATGGCTGCCGCTCGCGGCTGCAGGTCAGGAAATATTCTAATATTTGCCTCGCGATTACGCGGCGGAATCGCAACATTTCGAAGGAAGGTGTGTTTTCTGCCCTTAGCGACAAGATGAACAATGTCAAAAGTAGAAGGTGCCAATTCTTTCAATGTTAAAATTGTTGCACAACTCCTTTAAGTAAGATTCTGCTTTTCCCACATTTTATTCTTTGGCTAAACCAGACGGTGTTCTGGGTTTCGTTCTTACTGAAAATTAAGTTTCCTGTGTCTATCAATCAGTCAACAAAATGCAATTTCGTTTTTATGTAAAGTTTTCAAGCTATGTAGAGATCACCATTTCGGCTAATATATTGAAACAGATTTTACAACGCAGCTCTTAAACCCCGGTTTCCATGTTGGCAGCGGCACCGTCGGGCGTAACTGCACGCTCTCCCCTTCAGGAAGTAATAATATAGTTTATTAATTTCTCAACATTTGACACGATGATGTCATGGGGTCTCATGATATCAATTCTCCCAAATCTAGCATGAAAATTGACTTCACAGTGCCAAGTCGTGTCACACAACACTGACATTGTGTTCTCTGAGGTCACCTGACATCATATTACATCCCATAAATTTTCATGCTAAATTTAGCGGGTTAATTGACATCTCATTTTCAAGTCATGGTGTCACGTCACCAACTACCCCCTGAAACTAGCATGATGTGACATGGTCAAGTGATACTAGTTTTTCCGTGAAATTTAGATGATACCATGCCACTGTCATGGTCGTGTGACATAAATTTTTCAGCCAAGTTTTGTGGGGAGATTGGTGTCACATGACACTGATGTCACTGTTGTCGTGACATGGAGACATCATGCAGCCAGAGCAACATCAGTGTCCATATAGAGTTCCCTGTAAAGCTATCCAACAGCATTTATGAAACAAAAAGTTTTTAAAGTGGCATATCTGCTTCAGACTAATGAAAAAAGTAGAGCCAACTCTATTTCAGCGCTTCTTTGAACTAAAATAGAGAAGAAAAAAGAAATTAAACCACTGAGCCTAACCAGAACTACAAAATGACTGCTTATTTCTAACACATATTCCTATCTTGGTTGTGCTTTCCTAGTGTGTCCTAATACACAATTCCTTGTAGGAGAGCAAGCTGCACTTTTGGTTGAGACCAGCTGCCCACTGAAACCTACCAAAGACATCTGTCACCAGAGATCAGTGTGGCATTGTGAGCCCATGGTGATGAAGAATTCAAGTACCAGCATCTTCCGATGTCACCTCCCTCTAGGTCCCAACCACCCAGCAACACCGAAAAGCATAAGAGTGAAAAGTTTTCAAGTGCAAGCTTTGTCTTCAAGCCTTTGCTAAAAATTGCCAACTAACCAGCCATTATTGAACATACTGCTGAAATGCCATTCAAGTGCAGGCTGTGCCCCCAATCCTTTTCTCGAAATTCCGGTCTGATCCGCCATATTCGAACACACAGTGGTGAAAAACCATTTAAGTGCAAGCTGTGCCCCCAGGCCTTCGCTCAGAAATCCTCTCTGGTCCGCCATGAACAAACACACACTGCTGAAAAGCCCTTTAAGTGCAAGCTATGCCTCCAAGCCTTTTCTCAAAATTACAATCTGATCCGCCATAATCGCACACAGAGATGAAAGGCCACTTAAGTGCAAGTTTTGCCCCTAAGCTTTTTCTCAGATGTCCGATCTAATCCGGCATAATCGAACCCACACAGGTGAAAAACCATACAAGTGTAAGCTTTGTCCCCAAGCGTTCGCTCATAATTGCAATCTCATCGTCCATACTCGAAGACACCGTGGTGAAAAGCCATTTAAGTGCAAGCTGTGCCCTCAAGCCTTTTCTCAAACTTCCAGTCTGATCTGCCATAATCGAACACACAGTGGTGAAAAGCCATTTAAATGCAAGCTATGCCCCCAAGCCTTTGCTCACAATTCCAATCTGATCTCCCATATTCGAACACACACTGGTGAAAAGCCATTCAAGTGCAAGCTGTGCCCCCAAGCCTTTGCTCAGGATTCTCATCTCACAAGTCATATTCTAACACACACTGGTGAAAAACCATTTAAGTGCAAGCTATGTCCCCGAGCCTTTGCTAATAATTTTATTCTGATCTGCCATAATCGAACCCACACAGGTGAAAAACCATACAAGTGTAAATTGTGTCCCCTGGCGTTTGCTAAGAATTCCAATTTGGTACGTCATACTCAAACACACAGGGGTGAAAAGCCATTTAAGTGCAAGCTGTGCCCCCAAGCGTTTGCTCGGAACTATAATCTGATACGCCATAGTCAAACACACAGTGGTGAAAAGCCATTTAAGTGCTAGCTGTGTCCCCAAGTGATTTCTGTCACAGGGTCAAGACGTTGGTCAGCTTAGTAGCAATTTTTTTAAGTTTCTCGATAGATTGAAATAAGTTTGTGTAGCTCTAACTCTCATTGTTCCTCACTGAATGCACACTGGGCCCTCCTTTTGCTCTTGTTCAGAGCTCCTTTGCACTTGCTTGAGGTGTGATCATTTGAGGTCGGGTATATTTGTTTTTACTCCTGTCTGTATAAAAAATATGCACTTGCAGAAAACAAATGTGTGACCAAAGTTCAATTTAACTATCTAAAAGGAGTGGCTTTTTCAATTACCATACTGTTTTGTTTGTTTTTTTTTCTTTTGTAGTACTGGTACTGTAGTAAGTGTGGAGTAATTTTTTAGACTAATTTTTATTGCCTGTAACATGCCTTCCCATTTTAGGAACTGATTCTTGAGTGTCTGTGCACTGCAGTGGTTTGTGCTCCCGATTTGAACCTTGTTATGCTCGGGGACAACTTTTAGTGCAGTCAAAGGTACTGGCATACATGCACCCCCCCCCCAATGTTAAGTGACAGCGTGCCAATTTTAATCCTGTGTAATGCATGTTCAATGCTGTGTTGACGGAAGGTGTAGAAAACTGAACTGGATTTAAACTCGCTCATATTCGAAGTGTTCTTGCCTTCCTTCCGTGCTCTAGAATGTTCATAATCACATATTTATATGACTTCTGCTTTGAGATATCATTCTTGTTTAGGTGATCACAAGTGTTCCGTTGCTCTGTACTCTTTGTTCTCGACAGTTGCTTTCTGTGTTGCCTGGCTCTGTATGTCGGAATTTTTGGACCTTATGTGTCGGGTACGCCATACTATGTATTTTGTAACTCGTCCTTCATTTTTCTTGGCTTGCTAGATTCTGTGGATTGTTGCACAATGTGTGCTTAGTTTTGCATTGTGTAATGCATTTGTATATATCTTCGTTGTGGACGTTTTTTCTTTCTCTTGTTCTACCTGAATAAAATCTCCAGATGATAAATGTGTAATCAGACTTATGTATTGGTGTTCCTCACAAATGAAGCTTAACAGTTCGAGCTTCCAGTGTTATGTGGTTCTTTTTCAGCCATTGCAGATCTTTGCTGAAGTAAATGTGCCGTTGGCAGAGCAGCTCTCTAGAACATTCTTATTTTTCCATCCTGTGCCATGCTGGGACCTCGCTTGGCAGTTTCGTGGCTGAGAAATTAACTCCAGCCAAAAGGAACTACAGTGTGTCCCCCCATAAAAATTGCAGCATTTTTTTCACCTAAAAGTAAACTATGCATTGCTGAACGCTGAGTCTGCACCCAAATGTAACCCTAGCAGTCGGAACCAGATGCAGAAGTTTCAGAACTAACCATTATCTTATTGAAAGGTTGTAAGCGGATTTCTGAAATTTGTTATGAGAAAATAGCGGTCGATGAAGTTCTCGAATACATGGAGCTGAATGGCGCAATTTACTGAGAACGAGCTAAAATGAGTCCCATTTTCCCACTGAAATTTTTAGAAAATCACAACTGTTAAATGAGATGTTAATTAGTTCTGAATCTTTGCCATCTGGTTTGGACAGGCTACACTTGGAGCATTGAATGGGCGTTTGGCAAACCATAGTTTATTTTATTTTTGGAGTGGAGAAAGACTACATTTTTGGGGGACACCGTGACTACGCGAATCGGCAGTGTCTGCAATCTGCAGGGTATCCGTTGCAGTGACATGCAATTCCTAACTCATTCCCGTATTTTTCTTTTGCTATTTGTGTGTGGGATAATGGTTCCCGTGACACCCGAGTTTCTAGCGGGTTCTTGCGTGTTGGGACCGGACATTTCATCGGGCGACCGCTTCGTCGAACGCCGTTTCATCGAAGCCGTTTTCATCGAATGCCGTTTAATCGAACGCCGTCTCATCGAACACCGTTTCATCGAAGCCGTTTCATCGAACGCGGTTTCATCGAACGCCAGGGTTGCATTCCCGCTTCCTGGAAAGCTGGTCCGAGGTGCCCATCCCGGGTTCTGGACGTCTTTCACTTGCCTCGCCGCAGAACATCAACTGACGGAAGACAAGCTGGGGGCGGTGCTGAGTGCCCAAGACCCGCGCCTCGCCAGAAGAAGGCCATAGTTGGCAAGAGAAATGAGAAGGTCCGCCCTTTTTTTATGAGAACAGACGGAGCATGGCTGCGGGGGACTTTTTGAGAGCAATTGCTCATCATTTGAAGGCGGTTGAATGGCTGTCGCACGAGCACATGACCCCGAAAGTTTTCAAATAAAATTTGAAGTGACGTACTTACTTTTGACTTCATTGAGTCTTAGAACTAAAAAAAATATTTCGTTGTAGTTTCATAAATAGCACCTCAGCTTTAGCTACTGCAAGCCTCGAACGGCAAAGGCATCAATAGAAAAGACATGAGAGGCTAGGAGAGCTCACGCGGCTAAAGCTGTTGCGCCTGCGCAAGACCTAAGCCGCCTTCTGGCCTCCATGAGTTGGAGTGCGCTCTTACCGGGAGTGCGACTTTTTATTTATTTGTTACAATACCCTCAAGGCCCATCGGACGTAATACAGAAGGGGTGAAACAGATAAGCGCAATATGCGAAACAAACATAAAAATCGGTACAAATATCCTCGCGGGTTACCCCGCATCAAAATAAATTGTGGCAGCTACAAGTTTGGACGTTAAAAAACCTTTGGCGATGAAATGTGGCTTGAATGTTGTACGAAAATGCACTCGATCCGGGAATAAAAGAGCATGCTTTCACACTTCTTATATAAAAGACATCTTCGATGAAAACGGCCGTCAGCGATTCGATGAAACGGCGTTCGATAAAACGGCGTTCGATGAAACGTCCATTTTTTCGATGAAACGGCGTTCGACGAGAGCGGCGTTCGATGAAATGTCCGGGAACCCTTGCGTGTATATCGCGCTGTGAAGCGCGAACGCGCTGCATCTGCCTTCGGCCGCTGTACCCGTGACATGGGAGTTCATAGCGAATTTCCGCTTACTTATCACACAGTGGAAAGCAATTTCGTCGTGTCAGCGATGTGTGGTATCAATGATGAAAAGGCAGTGAAAGTGCGGGCGAGCTGGTGATAGTTAATTATGATGTTTAAAACCCAAGACTGGCGAGGGAAATAATGGGGGAAACTTTGAAGTCGAAAACTTCACGTTTCACATAACTTGATGCCCCCACCCATCCACCCACCCACACGCACACCATGTGCAATGATGTGGCCCACAGTGAAATCATATCCAGTGGTCCCACTCAAGGCCACTTCCGGTAACCGCGCATACACAGTGCTCCTCAAGCTTAATGGCAACAACGTACCAGGAACATTGTACGTACCAGGCACATTGGAACATTTCTCAGTCACGCTGACAAAATAATTGGTCAGTTACGGCGTTTTTCTTTCAAATTCATCGCATTAAAAACTGTGCTAAAACGGCTTCGTAGGTGTATTTTTGGGCACTGTCGGACACTGTTAAGCGCGAACATGGCGTCAACGCTTTCCAACATGGGGGATATACGTGCCAAACGAACGAAGGACATGTGGAAAACCAAGAGAGACGGCAAAAACTACGTAGTAACACTGGATAAGTAACTCCTTGTGCACGCAGACGATCAAAATAAATTGAAAGCCACGTAATATAGTCAGATTTGCAATAAATAAGTATTGCTTTATTCTTTCTGCCCATGAATATGTGCGAAGATGCTTGTTCTGGGTTCAAATCATCACCCGCACGCTCCAAATCTTTGCAAATAAGGGAAGCCAGAGAGCAGGTGTCCGATTAAAACTGCCCGACATAGGAAATAATAAAAAGACACCTTTCGTAACTCACGAGCTTTGTTTTTTGCGTTCGAATGTTTCATTTAACGATCGTAAAGATGCACGACGGAGTCATTTTCATCCGATGACAGGACGGGCGTATTAGCAATATATAAGCACCACCAAAATGCTAGCAAACCTTAAACACACTCTACATTCATTTCGATTGTTAGTTTGCTTAGAATCGTCGCTCGTTTTCACATACCTTCCTTGAAACAGAGGTTTGGGCCTGAAATAGAGCGAAGTTTAACATCGTTCAGTGGTAAAGAAAAATGCTGTAACTAAAGCAATTACACTTTCACAATACCAATAAATGTACATACTATCCGGTACAACCAAAATTAAAAAGTTATTTATGTTATTTTCCGGCGAAGAGACAAAATTCACGCGCGTTTTCCCATAGGAATACACAGGGAGGCTGGAAATGTAGACTGCATGCTGTCTGCTTCAATTTGCAACCGGAAGTCCCGTAGACACTAGCGCCAGCTGAACCTCTAGCGTTTATTGTAATAACTGTGTAAAACCAAGAAAAAACGAAAGCAAGGTAAAAAGAATTGGAATAAAATAAATTACGTATGTTAATTTTAGAAAACATAATAAGCCCTGTAGTATTGATAAACCAATACGGAAAGGAAAAATCGAGCAGTCACTGTTAGCTTTAGAAGTTCATTGCCCTAACCAAAACCATGTTTTTAAAGGGACACTGACAGGATTTTTATGCTCGCCAAGGTTTTTATTTGTAGATGACATATGAGAGCCCAACTACTTAGAACACAATTTGTGGCTCAAAATTCGGTTTCTTTTCGCCCGAAAACCGCCGATTGAGAACTACCGTAATCGGTGCGAGTCAAGCTCACTCTTTTCTCTGTGAGCATGTGCCGTTTTCTATGGTTTAGACACAACGACCAAATATAATCAAAGTCGTGGGTCATGGAAGGCACACACTCAATATTAAAGAAAAGAAATATGGTACCCATTTTTGTGGCTATAAAAAAAACGCAAATACATTGATTGCAGAAAAAATTTGCACACCCACTTCTGCCAACTCTCTCCTCCTCTATATTTCTTCTCGCTACACAGTTTCGGTTCCGAGCAGTTGCATTTTTTTACTTTTTTAAAAATCGGAAAGTATTGATTGGGTAGTCTTCCGACTCCATAATAAATCGCTTGGCGAAAAAAAAAACAAATTTTGAGGGGGTGTCAGTGTCCCTTTAAACGTTGCCGGTTGCATTGTCGGTGTTGCTGTTCTGGAAATGTCTCTTTCCAAGTACATTCCCCTCTCAGTTGAATCCTCGCTTAACGTTTTAACGTCATGCGAGTTACCAAATCGCGCTATGTATGCGTTCTAAATGAGCCTCCCCGGGCAAAAAGCTGGGGACTCGCTTGGCCGTTCAGGATTCTGCTTCAAATTCGTTACCGGTGGGTGTAAACATTTCTTAGTGTTTGTGCTATCCTTCACGTCAAGTATCGCAGGATTGCCTTTTCTCCAACGCAGTGTATGTGACCCTGCGACCCGGTTAATTTCTTAGGCCAGGCGTAAGTATGTCGGACGTGACTTGTAAAATGGTCAAACGTAATAAATGGCAACCTCTACTCATTGAAGGTTTCACACCACTTTACTGGAAAAATCGAAAATATTGTGGCAAATGATGCTAGTCGGGAACGAACCTGGGGTGTGCCAATCTGTATAGTCATAAAAGAGAAGTTGGCATCAAAGTGTAAGCATATTTAAATGGATGGATGTACCTCGAAGGGAATTAGCTACCTCTAAAAAATGAGTTGCTCGAGCATGCCAGTTTCTGAGGCTCGCACCTGTCGTTCAACATGCATCAGCACCCCCCCCCCTCCCTCCGGTCAAGCTCCAGACATCATTTATCGCCGCTTGCCACGTCATGCAGTACTTCTCTAATTTAGGAGTATAAGATGTGTCTCACTTTGTCCATTCACTTTATGCGGTTACTTTCATGTTCCAGTATGATAATTCCTCAAAAAATTAAAGAGAATACCGCGAGGGTCACGGACGTGTGGAGCAGTGGCGTAGCCAGGAACTTTCTTTGGAGGGAGGGGGGGGGGGGGTTGAGATGACTGGGATGTCCATGACTTGCGGTGCGGAGAGGGCGAGGGGGGGGACACAATGCATGTGCATTATATAGGGTCGGCTGGATTTCCCGGTGGGGGGGGGGGCGGGCTGAAGCCCCACGAGCCCTCCCCTGGCTACGTCCATGGTGTGGAGGCAAGCTGCAAGGGCCGGACACCCAACGCAAGCACCATCCGTAACCAGGGGGATAAAATGAGAAACCTCAAGAGGCAGCTCATCATCTGGGCCACAAGAAAATTGGAGACCGTATGCAGGAAAATTTGTCAACATACAGCTTCATCCTTGGGTGGCATGAGCATTTTCTAGTCATATTTGTTGAGGTGAACTGTTACTTGAACTAGGTTGACTCATTGTATACCCTTTGAGCTCTGCAGCTTACAGGGCATTACAAAAGTACTATACTGCATTTCACCATAAACTTGCCAAACAGCGAAAGTTACGGCACCAGCGAGCCAATTGGAACATTTGGCCGAGGGACTGTGACAACATACCGTGGGAGTACACACTCGTCCTGCGGAGAGCTCTCACAGCCTTTGCTGTTGTTCCGATTAGCTGGAAGGGGATGCAGCATTTTCTCTTTGTCAAGTTACGCTGAAACAAAGTGTAGCTGTAGTGTGGTCACTGGAATTGACATTGATGCATAACATTCCTCATGAGGGATCTGGCATCTATCCTATGATCTCTTATGCAATTATGAATGTCGCAGCCACAAGTGATCACCTGGCAAAAGTCCGCAACTCGTCATATGACAAACTACGTAAATGGTTGGGTAACCGCAGTAACGGCAGTTTTGCATATCTGGGAAAAAACTGACTTGGAGGGCTCTCCTCCTCATGACCATCTGTCTCAGTCAGGGCTGTCTTGAAAACCCCTTTCAGGTCATTAGTGAGAAGGGGAGTTTCTGGGATACCTCTGACATATAGTAATTTCCGGCATCTATGAGACACTCGAGTAGAGAACCTTGCAGCTGCAACCTGCGAACCAGGTTGCAAACTGTGAGGAAAACTTAGATCAAGTCCTGCTTTGTACAAGTGGTCTCTCAGCATTTGGCATGCAAAGTGTGGAGCAGTTATAGCAATTAGAACTTCAGACTCCTGAATACTGGAGCTGTTGCCATCAGCATGACAGCCACAGGTGGTTGTCGTGCCAGTAGACCTCGTTCTGAAGTCGCCGGAAGATAACAATAACCAGTTGCTGCCAGCATGTTCTAGCCAGTGGTCAAGAACAAGAATATTCCTCTCGAGCTTCGACAAAGTGTTCTTTACTTCATTTTCTCAAAGCCCCTTTGATACACAATGGCACGTATTACCTAGCTCAGTGAACACCATAAATATTAGTAGAGTGTTTCCAGTTTGTGCTAAATGACGGAAACAGCCCTTGCAGAATGAGGTACATAGTGCGATGAAAAAGTAAATTTTTAATTCCTTATACCAGATATTCCCATCTGAGAGTTTTGGTAGGAGCAAGCCGTGCTCTATGCTGTCAAAAGTCTTTCTGAAGTCTTAACTGGGCGATCTTGGACGGAGTTCGGTTGTCGAGGCTGGGGTTGACTGCATGGGTGACAGCTGCAAGGGCCGACTTGTAGCTCCTGCCGGGGCAGAAACCGTGTTGGTGGGGATTAAGGAAGTTTGATAGCTCAAGGTGGGCTAAGAGTCGCTTGTTAATGACTCTCCATTGTTTGGCAAACAATGGAAGGTTATGGAGATTGATTGGTACAAGTGGATGTCTGACTTGGGGCCTCCGTGTCCCTTGTACGTTACTGAAAACACTTTCCAGGATTTGGGAGCGGAGCTGTGGGAGAGAAGATCGTTGAAGAGGCGAGTGAGGACAGGAGAGATACGGCCAGCGCGGGCTTTAATCAATGCGGGGTGGAGGCTTTCTGGTCCAGGGCATTAAGAGGAGTTGACACGGGCAAGGGCTTCGTAGGTTTCACTTGGAAGAATGACTATGGAGGTTAAGGTGAACACAATTCGTGCTGAATTGCTGGCATCATGTCGAGCCAGATGTTGTAGGCCTCGTCAGCCGATGGGTGATCAAATATGGACCAGGGAGCGAGGTGGAGGAGTGGATTGAGATGAGCGGAATAGTTTTTTAGAACTGCTGAAACTTCTTGGCTTGATGACCTTGCTTAGGGGCTGAGCAGTGGATATTGGTGAGGAGAGAACTCTGATCACTGCCTGGTAGGCTGGATGTAACTGTGCAGCGATGGAATAAGGTGGGATTATTGGTGAGGGCGAGGTCGAGGAAGGTAGCGTTGCCGTTCCGAGAAATGTAGGATGGGGCGTCACGAAGTTGGGTGAGGCCAGCAGTTTCCAGTACGTCTAACAAGATGTCATCGAGTGGACCTGATGGGATGGGAGTGTTAATGTGACTGTTGAAGTCACCAAAGATGAACAGTGCAGAAAACCTACTAGGGTCAATGCGCTGTAGACTCTCTTAGAGGAGGGCGTATGATTGCTCATGGAGAGAGGGCGGGCAATAGGTAGACGCCAGAAACTTTTTATGTTTGCAAAAGACCTCGACGAAAATGGCTTCTAGACCCGGAGGGGCGAGGCGGTCGAGACGTCGGCAGGGAAGGTGCTTCGGCACAGCAAAGAGGACGCTGCCCCCCAGTTGAAGGGCAGTCTTGCTGGAATACAGAGAATTGCGTGAGATTGATTAATTGCCCATTCATTGCTCATCAAAGACGGGCATCCAGCCTTGTCCCGCACACGGCGAATATTGTATTTGGAAAAGATGACTTCAGTGCTTTAAAGTCAGGTAGCTTGTTCTTCAGGGAGCAAACGGTTATAAAACTAAACTGAAATCACGTTTGGCGGCGCAGGACCACCACCGGTCGCGGAGTTGTCGTGCTAACGGTGAACACCGCCGACGTCGTCGCTCGCTGGAGGTGGGTTGGAGAGCTGCTTGGTAGAGCTGGTGATGGTGGGGTATGCAGGGGCTCCATGCTGCTTGGGGGATGAAAAGAGGTCATCGGCCAGGGGCGGGAGCTGACACGCACGGCCAGGGGCGGAGCTGACTCGCAGCACAGAGCCACTTAGTTGATGACGAGGAGAGGCGTCTATACAAAGCGAGAGATACGTCTTTGCATTTCCAGTGGGGCCAGAAATCACAACCGTCGCATTGGAGAGCGACGACACTGTCAAACACAGACCGGGAACAGCGGGGGCAGGTGCGACGTGGGCCGGGGTTTGAAGGTGCATCACCTGCGATCAGCAATAGCAGGATTAGGTGAGGTTTATGGCGAGGGTATCAGGTGTCAAGAATGCTCAGTCACTAGGCCTAGTGCTGGGCCACCCCAGGAAGGTCGCTTCCATGGACGGCGATGTTTGATGTTGATGCTGCAGTCAGAAAGTGGCTTTCTAGGTGCTGACGGTTCGTCAACGATAGGTGATCATTCTGTAAAAGGGCCAGTAGCCCCGTTAGGCAGACCAGAAGGCGGAAAGTTGTAAAAGGCATGCCCGTCATCTAACCTACACTCTAAACACTGCGCTGAAGAAATTGACTCGCTAGATCCAACATACCTCTAGAAAACTGACCAGGGGACTATGTTCGACAAATGTTTCGTTTCTCCTAAAAGAAACGGAAGTGACGATATCCGTTCGACTGGTTAGAGGCTCAAATGACGAAAGATGGAACTTTCGTCATTTGAGCCTCTAACTAATCGGACGGGATATCGTCACTTCCATTTCTTTTTAGGAGAAACGAAGCATTTGTCGAACATAGCCCCCCAGGTATGTTGAACGTTCATCTTGGGGGGCGGGGCGGGGGCGGGGGGCGGGCGGAAAGGACGGGTAGGTCTAATGCACCTACAAACACAGCTTTATTCTCAACCACATTACCTATGGTTACTGTTAAAGCAACTGGTTTGTACCAGCATCGTTGTGTAAAACAATGTAATGGCTGCGTTTTTTTTTTTTTTGCGCGCTGCTATTGGTTTGTTGTTTGTAGTTACGTGAAGCACTGTAAAATCAAAAATGGCATGAACAGCCGTTTTGAACTGCCTTCACCGCGACTTTACCTCTACCTGTTTAGGCTATGTTTATTGATGTTCGGTTTTCAATCTTTTATGCAGATAGCTTGAAGGCTAACATTCAAAATGTTCGTACAACCGTAGCCGGTCGCTGATACCCGTCAACAACATTTTCGTACCAATCGTACTATGTACGGCGCAGATAAACAATTTCCCGCTTGAAATGCTTTTTGTGTCAATAAATTACCCGTGATTGTCGTCCATTGGTGCGCACGTCGCGATAAAGTGGAGGCGCAACGCAAGCGGACGCGAGAAGCCAAAATACCCCGAGGGCCGCCATCTTGATAAAACAAAACTAGCGAAACCGAAACAACAAAAGCCAAAAAGCGGTTAGTTACGCCATCTGTGAGTGAAAGGACGCTTTTACGAGTTCAAAGAATTATTTGAAGAACTTTTACGTTCTTTTTAAATTGTTGGATTGTTGATATAATTTGGGTTGTGCTAATAATATGTTATGGATTGTTGATATAATTTAGATTGTGCTAATAATATAGTATGAGTTTATACCTACAATGTAGTTTTATTCACGCATAGGCCCGCGATCACGTGGCTTGTGATTACCGCCAGCGCCTCCTCCCACAATCGCCACGATCGCCACAACCAACGTGGGCCGCAACGTCCGCCACAACCGCCGGGCCGTCGTCGTGTGTTGTGCAGAGGTAAGGGGAGGTTTGCACAAGGCTAAAAATCTTTTAGAAGAAACAACATATCGAAACCGGCGCACCGCCTTCTTGTTTACCACCGTGCGTTTGTGGATGACGGATGGCGGTTGAAGTTGAAGTTGTGTGGTGTTATTTGAAGTCGCGTATTAACAGAGTTTACTCGTGCTAGGGTTCTTGTTTGGGACCACAAGTGCTCCAACGACATCGAGCACGTTCACGTTTGGCCAGACCGCACTGGCGACAGCGGTTGCGAGCGCATCGGTGGCATCGGCGCCGGCAACCA
The DNA here is from genome assembly GCA_037355805.1 of Ixodes ricinus. Lineage (NCBI taxonomy): Eukaryota > Metazoa > Arthropoda > Arachnida > Ixodida > Ixodidae > Ixodes > Ixodes ricinus. The sequence goes on along the minus strand of JAZHYW010026106.1, from coordinate 2,965 downwards.
GCGTCCAGTCTCTCGCGAAATGGCGAAAAAACGGAACGGCGAAATGGCGAATAACAAACAGCCAGCGGAAAACCAGCAGGGCCCACGGCTATGGCGCAGTGGGGAATCCGGCGACGAAGTACGCATAAAGTGCGACGGATGCAGGAGGTGGGCCTTCCTGGAAGAAAGCCGTTACAAGGATGTCTCGGAGGCGGAGGAAGACGCAAACCCGTTCATTTGCAGCATATGCACGAGGCTGACAGAGTTGGAAAACATGCATGAGATGCGGACAGAGGAGCTGACAGCGCTGGTGAGCTCCCTGACTGAGCAGATCCGACGGTTAGAGGACCAGGTGGCGAGTACGGCCAGTGCAGCTACCCCAGAGCTGACACACTCCGGCAGTGGACGAGGGGAGGTGTGTCAGCCAGTGCGATCCGATGGCAGTCGTGACGGTGGGGACATGGACTCCCACCGAGGCAATGCCGGAGAAAAGGACCTAGAAGTCCAGCGGAGCAACAGAGAAGAAACGAAGGCACCTGGTGAAACCGGCACTCAACAAGTCAACACAACGGCAAATGTGGAGCAAGAGAAAGCTGCAGAAAGGACGACAGATGCGGGACAACAGAGCCTAGAGACTACGCTATCCTCGAGGAGTTTGGACGGAGTGCGAACCGACAAACGGAAACACGTGGACGGAGCAGACGAAAAGGGTGACGCGACAGCTGGCTTCCAGCGACCACCCCAGGGTGTGACGCGAGAGGCGATTGTAGTCGGAGACGACAACGTACCCCGTTTCGCACGCGCGCTCGACAGGGAAGTAGGCGATAGCCGACGGCTGGAGGTGCTGTACAACAGGGAGGCAACAGCAGAGGTGGCCGAGAAACTAATTGAAGATTATGAGAGTCAGGCACGAAAGGTACGCCGACTATATGTGCTCCACGTTGGCATCAAGGAATTGCTGCAAGGAAGGAGGCCAGAAGAGATTGTGGACCACCTCAGGAACACATGGTCGAAACGAAGTGATGTCCTAGCCATCTGTGCAGTGCCTGAGGTTGCAACTAGGGGAAAGGCAGTTCAGGCCGCAGCCATGTCACTGAATGTGAAGTTGGGAGACCTCTGCCAAGAGCTGAGGGCAACATACATCAACCTCAGCAAGGACCTGTACCATGAGGACATGACCACAGATGGACTGCACTACAGTCAAGAAGGAGGAAGGAAGGTAGCAGACCGCCTAGCCCGGGTGATAAGTCGTTTTTTAGGTTCGCGCAGACGAGGCAGAAGTGTGAAACAAACACAGCGGACCAGCCAACAGAGTCAAGGGAGCAAGCACCAGGAGACAACAACGCGAGGCCGGGAGATGCCGAACCAGACGTTTCACTCCAGCTGGCTACAAACTGCAAAACCGGTACGTCCGCAGCGGTTCGGTCCAGGCGACCAAGAAGAGCGGCAAAACGAGGCAACGCCACAGACAGAGAAAACGTGGCCCACCCACCGCCCACAACACCCAGCAGAGCAGAGCTTTCCACAGGCCAACCCCTTCGTAGGGCTCCCGCCTCCACCTCTACTGGAACCCACACACCCCCAGCAATGGGGCCCCCAGCCACCAGTGCTAGTGCAACGGAAACCCGAGGTAGCTCCTTTCCCCCACCTGTTTTCAATGGTGGCGCACATGGTAAACTGCCAACTGGGGCATGTCCTGGGTCGCCAACCAGCATAGAGTTTCCTCTCGACACAGGGAGAAAGGGTGATCGACGGATGAAGAGGTCACAAAAGCGAAGACGAAGACGCCGAAACAGAAAGGTGGCGAGAAAAGGAACGAAGGTGGCTTTCCTAAATATGCAGGGAGGACGGGGAGAAGGAAAGTGGAACGAGGTCGCTGCCATGATGGACAAAGAAGAAATCTCTATCTTTGGGCTGGCGGAGACTCATCTACGAGGAAAAGAAGGTCCACCCATTTTCCCAGGTCTGGTTTGGGAGGGCTGTAACAGGCAAGGTGAAATGAGGAAAGGAGGTGGAGTGGGAGTCCTCTTCCGAGACAATGAACAATGGTCCAGAACAAAAGTGGAGTGCTGTGAACATATGTGGATGAGGGGCACAGTGAAGGGAACACCTCTAGCAGTTGCAGTGGTGTACTGGTGGACGGGGAAAGGATCGAAGGAGACGAACAAAGAAATGGCCAAGTGCTTGAATGAAGACGTCCAGGAGATGAGGAACCATGGAGATGACATAATTATCCTGGGGGACTTTAACGCACATATTGAGGAATTGGACGGTAGGAGGGATGGAAACGGCCAGTACCTACTTGACTTGATAGAGACCAATGACTTGGTACTTGGAAACACACTGAGCACATGTGAGGGAAAGTACACCTGGGTATCCGGAGACCGAAAGTCGTGCATCGACTACGTCCTCATGTCACCGATGATAAGTAGAAAACTGGTCAGGGTTACCATCGACGAGGAGGGTGCGGTCAGTGTTGGCAGCGACCACAACAGAATCTTGGCTATCTTCGGAGGACCGAGGACCACAGGCGCTACACGTAACCTGCCAAGGGAGCGAGCTCTACGAGAGAACGAGACTGAAGAGATTGCCCGTAAGCTAGAAAAGGTGGCAAACAGAGACATGACCTATGAGAGCATTGTGAATTGCATTAGCATAGAAATTAAGAAGATGAAGATCGGCAAGGGCATGTCAACGAGGAGGGAATTAAAAAGCTGGTGGCACCCGGAAATCAGACAAGCCATCAACATTCGCCAAGAGGCCTGCAGATGTCATCGGGCAGCGAGAGAAAGGAAAGTGAAAGAGGAGCTTTGGGAGAAGTACAGAGAAACCAAGCTAAAGTGCAAACAAGTGGTCCAAAGGAGAAGAAGGGCAGTGGGGAGGCATACACTGCAGGACTTAAAGCGAAGCGGAAGAGCAGCACCCAGGAAATTCTGGAGGCAAGTGAAACGCCTAGGAAGGCCAACAACAACAATACAACACCTGA
>JAZHYW010026105.1:0-11434 GCA_037355805.1 Ixodes ricinus | reverse complement strand
GCCTGCTCTTACTACGGTGCCTGGGGTAGAAGACACCGATAGAAGTGCAGCACCAGACATCGGATCGCCTGCTCTTACTACGGTGCCTGGGAGTGAGGACACCGACAGAAGTGCAGCACCAGACATCGGATCGCACTGCTCTTACTACGGTGCCTGGGAGTGAAGACGACCGACAGAAGTGCAGCACCAGACATCGGATCGACTGCTCTTACTACGGTGCCTGGGAGTGAAGACACCAACATGAAGTGCAGCACCAGACATCGAATTGCCTGCTCTTACTACGGTGCCTGGGAGTGAAGACACCGATAAAAGTGCAGCACCAGACATCGGATCGCCTGCTCTTACTACGGTGCGTGGGAGTGAAGACACCGACAGAAGTGCAGCACCAGACATCGGATCGCCTGCTCTTACTACGGTGCCTGGGAGTGAAGACACCGATAAAAGTGCAGCACCAGACATCGGGTCGCCTGCTCTGACTACGGTGCACGGGTGAAGACACCGGCAGTGCAGAACAGACATCGATCGACTGCTCTTACTACGGTGTCTGGGAATAGACACGGACAGAAGTGCCGCACCAGACATCGGATCGACTGCTCTTACTACGGTGCCTGGGAGTGAAGACACCGACAGAGGTGCAGCACCAGACATCGGATCGCCTGCTCTTACTACGGTGCCTGGGAGTGAAGACACCGACAGAAGTGCAGCACCAGACATCGGATCGACTGCTCTTACTACGGTGCCTGGGAGTGAAGACACCGACAGAAGTGCAGCACCAGACATCGGATCGACTCCTCTTATTACGGTGCCTGGGAGTGACGACACCACGGAAGTGCAGCACCAGAATGGATTGCCTGCTCTTACTATGGGGCCTCGGAGTGAAGACACCGATCAAAGTGCAGCACCAGACGTCGGATCGACTGCTCTTACTACGGTGCCTGGGAGTGAAGAAACCGATAAAAGTGCAGCACCAGAGATCGGATCGCCTGCTCTTACTACGGTGCCTGGGAGTAAAGACACCGATAAAAGTGCAGCACCAGACATCGGATCGCCTGCTCTTACTACGGTGCCTGGGAGTGAAGACACCGACAGAAGTGCAGCACCAGACATCGCATCGACTGCTCTTACTACGGTGCCTGGGAGTGAAGACACCGATAAAAGTGCAGCACCAGACATTGGATCGCCTGCTCTTACTACGGTGCCTGGGTGGAACCCGAATGCAGCACCGAATCGGACCGGACTACCCAGTGGAGAACGCAGAAGTGCAGCACCAGACATCGGATCGCCTGCTTTTACTACGGTGCCTGGGAGTGAAGACACCGACAGAAGTGCAGCACCAGACATCGGATCGACTGCTCTTACTACGGTGCGCTGGGAGTGAAGACACCGATAAAAGTGCAGCACCAGACATCGGATCGCCTGCTCTTACTACGGTGCCTGGGAGTGAAGACACCGACAGAAGTGCAGCACCAGACATCGGATCGCCTGCTCTTACTACGGTGCCTGGGAGTGAAGACACCGACAGAAGTGCAGCACCAGACATCGGATCGCCTGCTCTTACTACGGTGCCTGGGAGTGAAGACACCGATAAAAGTGCAGCACCAGACATCGGATCGCCTGCTCTTACTACGCGTGCGTGGGAGTGAAGACACCGACAAGTGCAGCACAGACGTGCAGCACCCTTAGGACATCGGATCGACTGCTCTTACTACGGGTGCCTGGGAGTGAAGACACCGATAAAAGTGCAGCACCAGACATCGGATCGCCTGCTCTTACTACGGTGCCTGGGAGTGAAGACACCGACAGAAGTGCAGCACCAGACATCGGATCGACTGCTCTTACTACGGTGCCTGGGAGTGAAGACACCGACAGAAGTGCAGCACCAGACATCGGATCGATCTGCTCTTACTACGGTGCCTGGGAGTGAAGACACCGATAGAAGTGCAGCACCAGACATCGGATCGACTGCTCTTACTACGGTGCCTGGGAGTGAAGACACCGATAAAAGTGCAGCACCAGACATCGGATCGCCTGCTCTTCGGTCGTGGGAGTGAAGAGACCGATAAAAGTGCAGCACCAGACATCGGATCGACTGCTCTTACTACGGTGCCTGGGAGTGAAGACACCGATAAGTGCAGCACCAGACATCGGATCGACTGCTCTGACTACGGTGCCTTGGAGTGAAGACACCGACAGAAGTGCAGCACCAGACTTCGGATCGACTGCTCTGACTACGGTGCATGGGAGTGAAGACGTTGACGGAAGTGCAGAACCAGACTTCGGATCGACTGCTCTTACTACAGTGCCTGGGAGTGAAGACACCGACAGAAGTGCAGCACCAAACATCGGATCGACTGCTCTTACTACGATGCCTGGGAGTGAAGAGACCGACAAGTGCAGCACCAGACATCGGATCGACTGCTCTTACTACGGTGCCTGGGAGTGAAGACACCGATAAAGGTGCAGCACCAGACATCGGATCGACTGCTCTGACTACGGTGCCTTGGAGTGAAGACACCGACAGAAGTGCAGCACCAGACTTCGGATCGACTGCTCTTACTACGATGTCCTGGGAGTGAGGACACCGACAGAAGTGCAGCACCAGACATCGGATCGACTGCTCTTACTACGGTGCCTGGGAGTGAAGAGACCGATAAAAGTGCAGCACCAGACATCGGATCGACTGCTCTTACTACGGTGCCTGGGAGTGAAGACACCAACAGAAGTGCAGCACCAGACATCGGATTGCCTGCTCTTACTACTGGTGCCTGGGAGTGAAGACACCGATAAAAGTGCAGCATCAGACATCGGATCGCCTGCTCTGACTACGGTGCATGGGAGTGAAGACACTGACGGAAGTGCAGAACCAGACTTCGGATCGACTGCTCTTACTACGGTGCCTGGGAGTGAAGACACCGACAGAAGTGCAGCACCAGACATCGGATCGACTGCTCTTACTACGGTGCCTGGGAGTGAAGAGACCGATAAAAGTGCAGCACCAGACATCGGATCGACTGCTCTTACTACGGTGCCTGGGAGTGAAGACACCGATAAAGGTGCAGCACCAGACATCGGATCGACTGCTCTGACTACGGTGCCTGGGAGTGAAGACACCGACAGAAGTGCAGCACCAGACTTCGGATCGACTGCTCTTACTACGGTGCCTGGGAGTGAGGACACCGACAGAAGTGCAGCACCAGACATCGGATCGACTGCTCTTACTACGGTGCCTGGGAGTGAAGAGACCGATAAAAGTGCAGCACCAGACATCGGATCGACTGCTCTTACTACGGTGCCTGGGAGTGAAGACACCAACATAAGTGCAGCACCAGACATCGAATTGCCTGCTCTTACTACGGTGCCTGGGAGTGAAGACACCGATAAAAGTGCAGCACCAGACATCGGATCGACTGCTCTTACTACGGTGCGTGGGAGTGAGAGACACCGATAAAAGTGCAGCACCAGACATCGGATCGCCTGCTCTTACTACGGTGCCTGGGAGTGAAGACATCGATAAAAGTGCAGCACCAGACATCGGGTCGCCTGCTCTGACTACGGTGCATGGGAGTGAAGACACCGACGGAAGTGCAGAACCAGACATCGGATCGACTGCTCTTACTACGGTGCCTGGGAATGAAGACACCGACAGAAGTGCCGCACCAGACATCGGATCGACTGCTCTTACTACGGTGCATGGGAGTGAAGACACCGACAGAGGTGCAGCACCAGACATCGGATCGACTGCTCTTACTACGGTGCCTGGGAGTGAAGACACCGACAGAAGTGCAGCACCAGACATCGGATCGACTGCTCTTACTACGGTGCCTGGGAGTGAAGACACCGACAGAAGTGCAGCACCAGACATCGGATCGACTCCTCTTATTACGGTGCCTGGGAGTGACGACACCGACAGAAGTGCAGCACCAGACATCGGATTGCCTGCTCTTACTATGGTGCCTGGGAGTGAAGACACCGATCAAAGTGCAGCACCAGACGTCGGATCGACTGCTCTTACTACGGTGCCTGGGAGTGAAGAAACCGATAAAAGTGCAGCACCAGAGATCGGATCGCCTGCTCTTACTACGGTGCCTGGGAGTAAAGACACCGATAAAAGTGCAGCACCAGACATCGGATCGCCTGCTCTTACTACGGTGCCTGGGAGTGAAGACACCGACAGAAGTGCAGCACCAGACATCGGATCGATTGCTCTTATTACGGTGCCTGGGAGTGAAGACACCGGTAAAAGTGCAGCACCAGACATTGAATCGCCTGCTCTTACTACGGTGCCTGGGTGTGAAGACACCGATAAAAGTGCAGCACCAGACATCGGATCGCCTGCTGTTACTACGGTGCCTGGGAGTGGAGACACCGACAGAAGTGCAGCACCAGACATCGGATCGCCTGCTCTTACTACGGTGCCTGGGAGTGAAGACACCGACAGAAGTGCAGCACCAGACATCGGATCGACTGATCTTACTACGGTGCCTGGGAGTGAAGACACCGATAAAAGTGCAGCACCAGACATCGGATTGCCTGCTCTTACTACGGTGCCTGGGAGTGAAGACACCGACAGAAGTGCAGCACCAGACATCGGATCGCATGCTCTTACTACGGTGCCTGGGAGTGAAGACGCCGACAGAAGTGCAGCACCAGACAACGGATCGACTGCTCTTACTACGGTGCCTGGGAGTGAAGACACCGATAAAAGTGCAGCACCAGACATCGGATCGCCTGCTCTTACTACGGTGCGCTGGGAGTGAAGACACCGACAGAAGTGCAGCACCAGACATCGGATCGCACTGCTCTTACTACGGTGCCTGGGAGTGAAGACACCGACAGAAGTGCAGCACCAGACATCGGATCGACTGCTCTTACTACGGTGCCTGGGAGTGAAGACACCGACAGAAGTGCAGCACCAGACATCGGATCGACTGCTCTTACTACGGTGCCTGGGAGTGAAGACACCGATAAAAGTGCAGCACCAGACATCGGATCGCCTGCTCTTACTACGGTGCCTGGGAGTGAAGACACCGATAAAAGTGCAGCACCAGACATCGGATCGCCTGCTCTTACTACGGTGCCTGGGAGTGAAGACACCGACAGAAGTGCAGCACCAGACATCGGATCGACTGCTCTTACTACGGTGCCTGGGAGTGAAGACACCGACAGAAGTGCAGCACCAGACATCGGATCGACTGCTCTTACTACGGTGCCTGGGAGTGAAGACACCGATAAAAGTGCAGCACCAGACATCGGATCGACTGCTCTTACTACGGTGCCTGGGAGTGAAGACACCGATAAAAGTGCAGCACCAGACATCGGATCGCCTGCTCTTACTACGGTGCCTGGGAGTGAAGACACCGACAGAAGTGCAGCACCAGACATCGGATCGACTGCTCTTACTACGGTGCCTGGGAGTGAAGACACCGATAAAGGTGCAGCACCAGACATCGGATCGACTGCTCTGACTACGGTGCCTGGGAGTGAAGACACCGACAGAAGTGCAGCACCAGACATCGGATCGACTGCTCTTACTACGGTGCCTGGGAGTGAAGACACCGACAGAAGTGCAGCACCAGACATCGGATCGCCTGCTCTTACTACGGTGCCTGGGAGTGAAGACACCGATCAAAGTGCAGCACCAGACATCGGATCGACTGCTCTTACTACGGTGCCTGGGAGTGAAGACACCGATAAAAGTGCAGCACCAGACATCGGATCGCCTGCTCTTACTACGGTGCCTGGGAGTGAAGACACCGATAAAAGTGCAGCACCAGACATCGGATCGCCTGCTCTTACTACGGTGCCTGGGAGTGAAGACACCGATAAAAGTGCAGCACCAGACATCGGATCGCCTGCTCTTACTACGGTGCCTGGGAGTGAAGACACCGATAAAAGTGCAGCACCAGACATCGGATCGCCTGCTCTTACTACGGTGCCTGGGAGTGAAGACACCGACAGAAGTGCAGCACCAGACATCGGATCGACTGCTCTTACTACGGTGCCTGGGAGTGAAGACACCGACAGAAGTGCAGCACCAGACATCGGATCGCCTGCTCTTACTACGGTGCCTGGGAGTGAAGACACCGACAGAAGTGCAGCACCAGACATCGGATCGCCTGCTCTTACTACGGTGCCTGGGAGTGAAGACACCGACAGAAGTGCAGCACCAGACATCGGATCGACTGCTCTTACTACGGTGCCTGGGAGTGAAGACACCGATAAAAGTGCAGCACCAGACATCGGATCGCCTGCTCTTACTACGGTGCCTGGGAGTGAAGACACCGACAGAAGTGCAGCACCAGACATCGGATCGCCTGCTCTTACTACGGTGCCTGGGAGTGAAGACACCGATAAAAGTGCAGCACCAGACATCGGATCGACTGCTCTTACTACGGTGCCTGGGAGTGAAGACACCGATAAAGTGCAGCACCAGACATCGGATCGCCTGCTCTTACTACGGTGCCTGGGAGTGAAGACACCGATAGAAGTGCAGCACCAGACATCGGATCGCCTGCTCTTACTACGGTGCCTGGGAGTGAAGACACCGACAGAAGTGCAGCACCAGACATCGGATCGACTGCTCTTACTACGGTGCCTGGGAGTGAAGACACCGACAGAAGTGCAGCACCAGACATCGGATCGCCTGCTCTTACTACGGTGCCTGGGAGTGAAGACACCGATAAAAGTGCAGCACCAGACATCGGATCGCCTGCTCTTACTACGGTGCCTGGGAGTGAAGACACCGACAGAAGTGCAGCACCAGACATCGGATCGCCTGCTCTTACTACGGTGCCTGGGAGTGAAGACACCGACAGAAGTGCAGCACCAGACATCGGATCGCCTGCTCTTACTACGGTGCCTGGGAGTGAAGACACCGACAGAAGTGCAGCACCAGACATCGGATCGACTGCTCTTACCCTGAATTATTTTTTAGACCCTAACAATAATGCCAGAAGACCCAAATAGTATTTATACAAAAAGAAGAAAGAAGTGGGGCAAGCTATATCCGCTTTTTCAGACCCTTTGTTGTTGTTTTTGCGATCGGAGACGGGTAGAGGGGTACACCAAGTGATTCTGTGCCTCTTCAAGAAGCTCGAGGCGGTAAGTGCACAGACAAGAATTAACAATGTCCTTCTCGGTTATAGTGACTACGACCATTTTCATAATGTCACAACACGCGACAACGCTTTGTAGCGACCAACATTGAACAAGCCACAGTACCGCGCACAAGCGCGCGCATCTGACAACGAGCCAAGGAGGAGCAAGGCTCGAGACACGAGGAGCCCATCATCGCAGGCACGAAAGAACGCCGGTCGAACTGCAGCAACCAGCCATGGATCTTCGTTCCCTCAGACTGACCCGTATTTAACTTTGAATGTAGATATGTAAATAATAATGTATATATGATTTGTAATAACTACAAATTGGTGACCCGGGTAACGAGAACTTTAACCTACGGTCCTCCCACTCCGATATGACCCACTTCGACACAACCGGATCATCAGCTGACGGTGTCGCGCCCGGGACAGTTACCGAACCCTCAGACGCAGCCGCCATCCTTGACCTTGCTGAGATGGTTCACCAGCTTTTGGTACTGGTCTCCCAACTACAAAGTACGAGACGGATTCAACATCAGCCTTCCTTCTCCAGTTCCCAGCGGAGTACCGACTGCAGTCGTTCCCCAAACTCGGCACACCCCATCTGCTGGTGCCACAGCCCGTCTGGTGATGCTGCGAACAACTGCTCTCCACCTTGTTCCATGAGAAACTCAACCACACCATATTATAGACGGCCAATCTGGTGACTCCAACCAAGAGCCGTCTCTTCTTCAACCACTCTTTGCGGTAAAGGGGTATCCACACGAAGGAGAACTCGCGGACGGATGTCATGACGTCAACAACCCGGGAAACTCCGTCCCCCGCCTCCGCCGCGTGCACCCCAGAGCTTTGTGCTGGCAGCACGAAGGCCTCCGCTGCCATGAGGAGCGCGCCGCGAGGCGTCAAAAGGAATGACGTAGTCACGTGATGCGCGCTCCGCGCGAGAAGCGCGGATTTCTCGCTTCGTGTGGATACCCCAAAGGGGTATCCACGAAGGGGAAAATCCGCCACTTTCCTGCACCGACGTGAGACGCGCCATGGACGTTCGCCCTTTTGACCTCCGTGGCGGAGGCGCGAGGAGGCTTCGTGCTGACAGCGCGAAGCTCCGCAGGTGCACGCGCCGGAGCCGGGGACAGAGTTTCCCGGGATGTTGACGTCACGACATCCGTCCGCGGAGTCTCCTTCGTGTGGATACCCCTTATATGAGGTATCCACACGAAGGAGAAATCCGCCACTTTCCTCCGCGGAGCGCTGCATCACGTGAGACATACGTCATCCCTTTTTGAAGTCTCGCGGCGCCGTTCGCCTCCGTGGCGGAGGCGCGGAGGCTTCGTACTGTTAGCACGAAAGCTCCACAGGCGCGTGGCGGAGCCGAGGACGGAGTTTCCCGGGCTGTTTACGTCACGACATCCGTCCGCGGAGTTCTCCTTCGTGGATACCCCGGGGTATCCACACGAAGGAGAACTCCGCGGACGGATGTCGTGACGTCAACAACCCGGGAAACTCCGTCCTCGGCTCCGCCGCGCCTGCGGAGCTCTCGTGACTGACAGAACGAAGCCTCGCCCCTCCGCCACGGAGGAGAACGGCGCCGCGAGGCGTCAAAAAGGGATGACGTATGTCTCACGTGATGCACGCTCCGCGGAGGGAAAGTGGCGGATTTCTCCTTCGTGTGGATACCCCGGAGCCCTTGTAGCGACCAACTTTGAACAAAGTACCGCGCACAAGCGCGCGCCGCTCTGGCAACGAGCCAAGCAGGAGCAAGGCTCGAGACACGAGCAGCCCGACACCATCGCAGGCACGAAAGAACGCCGGTCGAGCCGCAGCAACCAGCCATGGATCTTCGTTCCCTCAGATTGACCCGTATTGAACTTTCAATGCAAATATCTAAATAATAATGTATATATAATTATGTAATGACTACAGCTCCGTCCACCGTAAAAATCCCCTAAAAGAGATGTGATAATATGTGAAGGTGTTTTTGCCACAAGCATCCTCGTTTGCTGCTGCAAACCTATCTTCTCTTAGAAAACAGGATGTATTTTTTTCTGCTTCTTTCTCATCTTATTTTACCCTGTTTTAAAGTACTTTGACATTTTTGTGTCCAACCTCTAGGGTTTCCTTGGCAGACCTTATCTGTGAATTTCAGCCAGGTTATCTGCATCTCAGTCACCTTTTTTGAGTAAGCTTTTTGCGTTTTTGCGAGCACTTCTGAAAATAATAATTGTCTTCCTTTTTTTCTTGTTGCTGTTTGTACCCTTTAGCAGGACGGATTTTATCTCAAGCAGAGATTTTACAAATAAAACATAATGGTGGCTGACGTAGACTTAAGGTTCTGGGCTTGAGGAAAGTGAGAAACTCACGAATAAGGCCATTGTGTGGCTTAGTTCTCTGCCTTGCTGCCGGTGGCGTCAGCGGAAGTGTATCTGGAGAACACCGGAGTAAGCTGCCAATCGGTCCGTGCTCCGTGCGTTTTTGGACAGGCATCAAGAAAAAGTACACACGGCAAACGGCGTTTACATTTGCTTGTTTTACGCCGAGGTTCTGATACGTGTTGTTTATGAATGTCCTGGTGTTTCTTTCTTTGTTCTCTATTACTTACTTTAGACCCCAACCGTCGACCATCTAACAAAGGACAGCCACACACATCCCGACTTATATTCCATACGTACATAATACTGCCCATCGCCCGAAGAGTCCGCTACCCGCTTCGACACGAAGGTGGTATTCTATGTCTAGGATGAAGCTAAAACAAGTGTGCCAAAGGGTAAATAACGAAAGTCGTCCACCAGAATGCAACCAATCAAACACTCCAACAAATACGTCAAATGCCAAGAAAGCCAATTTATTCTATTCCGCTGAGTTGTGGCAGCCAATACATCGGCCAGACACGACGATGCCTCAACGTTGCCTTAGGAACCCTTTCTCGAAGTCGACAAGGCGTCATCCGACTCCTACCATTCAATTGTTGTCTATGCCTGCCAAGATTGCTCTCCTAGCTATGAAAACACTACCGTGCTAGGCTCACACAAGGACAAGTATGGACGAGCTAATCGAAGCATTTAAGATCGAAACTGCCACAGACAATGTTTCCGAGCCTCGCTGTCGTTATCGACACCAGAGATGGATTCCCTATACTTCGTTTCAGCAGGTCCAGACGCAGCCGATGCTACAAGCACGAGCGTGTGGCCCTGAACAGTGCCTGTATTGAACGAGCGCGCGCTGGCAGGGACGCTGAAGCCCGAGCCCGCGCTTGTAGCATCGGCTGTGTCTGGACCCAAGTAGAGCCACTAATGAGCTGCGCTTGGAGTATCGGCGCCCGTTCCCCGACATTGTGTGGGCGCCGCCATATTGGGGCCTGTGCAGAGCAGACGCAACTGCAGATCGTCATGATTCAAAAGTGCGACTTCCTCAGCATTTGATTCGGGGTTAGGAAGCTCATGTAATATTGCTTTTCTCTGTCGTGGACTGTTTAAGCTTTTGTGGAGGACGGAAAAGCGTTTCCTGTGATTTCAGATAGAGCTTCAGATAACTGGCAACCATGATTTTAAGCCACAATATGGCCAAGTGTCGTCACGTAGGCGTAGCTTGTTAGTGGCTCTAGACCCAAGCTGAAACGAAGTTTCAGCTTGGAGTGTCATAGAAAAAATCTCCTCCAGTTTTCGGCTTCTTCTTCCTTTTCAGGAGTTTAATTCAGCTATCTTTATTTTTATCTTTTTCTGGTATCTTCTAGTATTTTCGTCTTCACTTAATCTTCTCCGTGACCAAAGTGGTTCATCATAGGGTAATGGGCATCATTTTAAATAGTAGTTGCTCGTTGAAAGAAGGTGTGTGTCTGTCCCACTGATCTCTACTATAGGGGGCTGGATGGCGCTTAGCTGCTCTCCGAGCCTGGCGCAAGTGAAGCCACCGGAAGTTCGATGCTTGTCCCGGAAGTCGGGCGTGCGCTGGGCTTCCTAGTGCATTCAGTCGATGTTTTGGACCATGCTTTTTTGTGTCTTTGATTGGGTTTTAATAATCCCGTTCTGGATTAAATTCCGAGAATGAGGCATTTGAACTTGGAACGTATTCACACTTCATCGACTAGAATCTCAAAATCTTTACATTGAATGGGTTCCCATGACACTTCTCGGGTCTGCATGCGCTCTTACTGCGCAACAAGCAGGCTCTCTTGAGGGAACAGGCGGAAATCCAGCGCCCTCGACGCTTTTCGAACCAGCACTCGGAAGGGTTACAAAGCCTGCCAAGCGCTCACTTCCGGGACAAGCCGCTTACTTCCGGTGGCTTCATACCTGTTTGCTCAATGCGCCATCCAGCCCCCTCTAGTGGAGATCAGTGGT
>JAZHYW010026104.1:0-10678 GCA_037355805.1 Ixodes ricinus | reverse complement strand
GAAGGATATTTCAAAGTTGTCCGCTTGACTTACTCCAGAAATCCTTCCGAATAAGCGTACCGGAAAGGTGCGGTAGTGATTCGAACGGCAAATATGCACAAATATGTCTCCTGAGCAATATGTTTTTTCGGACACATATCGTGTGTCTAACCTAACGAACTCAAGCTCTTCCTTACGAGCTACTAAGGGCACCATATTATTTCTAAGGCGTAAGACAAAAATCTCGTTTTTAACTAATTTGCCTACGGTGCTGCAAAACAAACAAATGAGTTAGAGACTTCTCTTCTTCTCTTCTTTTTTTCTTTTCTTTGAGCTTTAAAACGTTCCGTATAACTTTCAGTGTTGATTTCGCCTAAATGCCCACCTCGGAAGTGTATTTAAAAAGCGTATAATTTAAAATTTAGCTGCGTTAAGTGGTGGGTGTGGGTGGGGGGGGGGGGTCGTATTGTTGGGTTATGTACTTGCGACACAACAGTTCAGGCTGGCAAGCAAAAATTGCGATAGTGTTTATTAACCTGATAATAATCGTTTTAAAACATCCTTCGAAACAAATCTCAAAATATATCAATATATAAAAAACGGATGAACGCCGGGAAACATCTGTTTATTTTTGTTATAAAGAAACACCGGGAGATTTGATGGCGAGTTTTATGCGACCCCGGATTAGCTGATCAACCGTCCTCCCACGTACGCATGTTGTGCCTGACTGGAACGCATCCACTAGTGCCCGTGACGCAATTGCACCGCCTAGCCCTTTGATTCTCGCTGTCGCACAAATTGCATGCCGATCAAAGCCATTACGCCTTGGATTCTCTGCTCCGTGCCAGAGCGTTATTATCCCAAGTCTTCCTCGTTTGATCGAACGCGGGAGAAGGGATCACTTCATGTCGGGGCAGGAAGTTGGCGGCCCCTTTGGCTCGGCTTCATGTATTTGGCAAGTCACTCCTTGTTTCATACAAGACCAAGTTCCGTTTGCAGATCTCGCCAGCGAGATGAAAAGATACCACATGTTGCTCTTCAAACAGGCCTGCGGGCATCTCATGTGTACATTATATGTATATATATATATATATTTTTTTGGAGGGGGGAGTCACGCGTTTAAAAATATTTTGTTTTAATTTCTTGCATGGAACACGCAACCTGAAAAGATACAGCCCCAACGGAGAACAAGAATCAAATTGTGTGTCTCATTGACGTACGCTTGAAATATTTTTATCTTGGAAGAATTCCGAAAATGACGTTTGATTTTGAGACGTCGGTACCGAAATCAAACCATACACCTGACGCCTCAGGAAACCAAAATCCAAGACCAGAAGCTGTCGATGAATTAGACATATACGGCATAATAATTACTTTACTCCAAAAAGTACTTGAGGCAGTATTTAGGCTAAGAAACTCAATTTCAGTTAAGGATTGGTTTAGAATTATGCTTCGATTCTGATACAGCCGCAAAGCGCCATAAAATCTAAGCATCTTTTGCAATCGCCAGATGAGTGTTCGCCGTCGATATTGCTCTCATATGTTTTTCATGGTAGCGGAAGCGTGGGGATGGGCGTACTTACCTTGTTGCATTTTTCGTAACATTGCCCTATATCCCTGTTAGACGTAGCAAGGTACCTGCACCCAATCCTAAGAACAGGCCGTTTGAATGTTATTTAGTGCACTTCCATCATTTGGTAACCTACGTGACATCGAACCTCAAATGCCATTTCATGTAAAAGCGAGTTCGCAAAGCGCGGTAATCTCGCCGGCAGCGCTCGGCACATGCTGAAGATAGCGAAAAAAAAGAAGGCAAACATTGCGGAAAAGCCAATTTTGCAATCGCGCGCGATGACGAAATAATGTTTTTAACGTATATTCGCGCACATACTCTTTACGTGTCGCCAATTGTTTAACCTGCCTCACGGCTCCAGTTATCCAGGGGTAGGCCCCACGGCATCGAACCGCTGAACTTGCCGTGTGCCTGCCTTCGGTCGGCTCCTCGGTTCGTTGGTTCCAGCTGCGCTGCACGTTTACGCATTTTTATGATGTCGTGCAGAGCGGCCAGCCGCGCAGCAAGACCATTCGTCACACTGGACCACCCGGAAAGACGCCGGCACTCAAACCATGTGAGACGAGCGTGTCGATTGCCTTCGGTAACAGAAGCGGAACGGCGGGTTCTGCACCTGCATATGGGCGTTAGCCCTCGGCTCTCCCAAGACATATGTCGCAGTCAAATCACAACACCGAAACCTCAAGTTGAACATGTTTGGGTAAGATATAGGCACTTTAACGGTGTGGCGTAACGGCTAAGTTCCATGTGATGACAGCAGCTAGCCGATAGCGGGACGGCTGCTCAGTGGGGCATTTGTTTTTCGTGTGTGGTCCGCCGCAGCACCGAGTACCTCGAACGAGTTCATGACACGACTAGCTTGGTCGTGGTTCATAGTAGCGGTCCTCGCCTAGCAGCGTTTCAAATCCAGCAGATGTTCGTCAGGCAGCAGCTCCCGAGGTTGACTGACATGCCTTGTCAACATGTACTTCGCTGCTGCGGTGATTCTGGGAAGACCGTACTGACGACAAAAGAGGCTAATACCTTTTTTTAAGCAGCGCTACAAGTCTTGTAGAAGGCCCTGTTGTTTTATTAAAGAGCGTAGGCATTCGCCACAGCGACTTTTAACTCCGCTTTTATATTCCCATTGACGACGTGCTCAAAAAAGAAATAAAAAAAATGCTGCAGCTAGCCGTCTCTTAGAATGTAGGTATTTCCAGCCTTCATCAAAGTTGGATATTCCACGGCCTTATTTTAAAAAACGAAAAGCGCTGAAGGCACGGTTTGCATCCATGCGTACACGTCACTAGGAGTATGATGTGCGCACAATTTTTCTTAGCTGTAAAACATCCTAAAATTGTTTCATAAAGTGACAGCGCATGTATACACCGAATGCAGCGCGTTGCACAGCAGCTACTTAAGAAACTCCACATGTTCCAGACGATATCTTGCCGCTGGGGGCCACCATAGAAGTAGGAAGTGAGCGTCGCAGACAGCCGAGAGCAATCCTCAAGTTCCCGGGATCACTGACTCTAAATAACAAGGGGCAATTTCTTGCAGACATAGTTTCTCACTGTGTGTGACATCTCTCCTTACTTAGCCAGACCTGCAGCGCAAAAGCACCCGCAGAAAGCAACCCAGCGAGGCAACTCCAGAGCGCTAGCACAAAGATTTCGTGGGGCTGACTGAGGACAGCGCAATAAACCAGCACTCGTGGCCGCCACCGATATCGACCCCAAGAGCACCTGGATCTTCCCGCTCCATGCCCGCAATGATGCCATGACTTCAATGAACAGTGCCGATCGAAGCAATCGGAAAGCGGCCGGCATGGAGCAGCGCTGTGCAGCTGAGCCGACAAAGAATGGAAAAGGAAGCGGCCACATGGCTCTAGAAGCTGCTCGCCTGGCTGAAGTAGAAGCTGCCCGACATGCTCCAGTAGAGCACCAGAAGATGCAAGTCACTTGCAGCAGAAGCGACGGCAACTCCACTCAAATGACCGACCGAGGAGCTTCCTATTTTACGTATAGCTGTCATAGCTACTACGATACATGATGAAAACGAATTTACTCAACAGTAGAGATTTGAGAGTATGCGTCTCTATCGTAACTTTCATCAATAGAATCATTCTATAGCCACACCATTGCTGTCAGTCCCCGTCCATCTATCCATTTTACCAGTCCAAGGCAAATTAGGTGGCTCGGCGTTTATAGGCAGTGTGTCGTACTTGTCTTTTGAGGTATTGCAACAATCGAGGATGCTGCACCAGCACCGAAATGAAACAGGCAGAATGACTCGCTAGCTCAGGATGAGTACACTAACGCACATTGGAACGATGCCTCATACAGATCGAGATGGGCAGGGGCAACACCATGCGAGTAGCAAGATAGTACTGAATTGGCTGGTATACCTACCATGCAGTTGGTCGTGGCTTTACGGAATTAGGGCGCACTGCTGCATCTGCTTTTTGCTGGGATTAATAAAGCTGAAATCAGGTGAAGCACTCGTTGCCGCCACAGCGAGTCGCAACCGAACAAGCCGACTCGCCAGGCACTTTGCTGAGGAGAGCAGTTTTCCAAATTTTCCTGAAACAAGACCTGATGAAACAATAGCCACCGGAAAAGAATTTTTTTGCTATATCGATCGTACCACTCATGGATCTTTTCCATCGCTCATCACGCGGGCGAAAGATGCTGACTCGCCGAGGTGGACCTTCAATTGCGTGACTTCGATATGCCGCATACAGCAGGCTTCAACAGCTTACTCGCAGCGAAGGCGTTCCACAGCCCAGCAGACAAAGCGACAGGCACGCGCAGAAGGCGATTTTTGGAAAAGTCTCGGCACGGAACGGCGACAGGTTTGGCACCGGGCCAGATTAGAGGAAACAACGTTTTGTGCCCACTCCAGAATCAACATTATTGCCTCGTGAAGAAAAAATAAATCACACTTTTCCGACCAATTTTTCCGCTGATATTGTCACGAAGGAACAGGCGAGGAAAACAAAGAATAACTGGGGAAACTAGAAACATTTAATGGAGCGAACTTGTGCCCAGAAGTAAAAGGAGAAAGAAAAATAACAACACAGCGTCGCGGGCGTCGAAGGCGTGGCGGAGCAGCAGGATCGAACGCTGAGGCGAAACTGACTCTGGCTCGCTACGCGAAGATCCCTTATCGTCATACACGCGTGGGCTCCTGGAGTAATCACCGCAGAAAGTTCGACGCGTAGAACATTCGGACCTCGAACAAGCACCAGGATTCTCAAATTTACCAGAACACTAAATTGCAGGGATAAACAAAAGAGACGTCGCTCCCAGAAATCGAACCGTGGCTTTTCGCGTGGGAGGCAGGTAGCATAACCGTTAGGCCACGCGCGCGCCGCCTACTTGGCCAGCTGCGCGCGCAGCGTTCCACACCCCTTTAAGAGTGCATCGCCCCAATGCAACACAAAACAAAACAAATAAAAATAAAAATACTGGTAAACTAAAGAGTCATTTAAAACAGATAAGGTCCGCAGTCCTATCGAGCGTAGTACGGCTTCAGGCGCATCACGTGGACGACTTCAGGTCGTGGTGGGCGGCGTGATGATGTTCTTGTTCAGTTGGGCATCACCTCCTAGTTCAGATCTCCAAGTCGACGAAGTACTTTGTAGGGTCCGAAATACCGTCTCCAGGAGTTTCACACCACGGCGGCGAATAACAGAATCTTTCTGCTGATATCTAGAAGCCAAGGTCAGCGGACCCGTTTCATGATTGTTTCACTCGCACTAAACTTCACGCTCATGCAACATTATCTGCATGCAACCTGCAGAATAATAATGGTGGGATGATACTTAGTCTAATTCTTGAAAACATTGTATATAGTCTTTTTGACACATAACTTTCATTAACTCATTCGGGTACAACACCGATCAGATAAAGACTTGCAACTCTGTTGGAAGAAACAGATGATTCCCATGGCTCGTGGGGACAGCTAAAATCATCGCTGCGTGCACAGAATTACGTAACCAAGAGAGAATGAGCCATTCTGGCTGCTCTGCCAGTCACGCCAGCCAGAGGGCAAGGCCGAGAGGATCGTTGCAAGTGCCACCTGAAAAGGGGTAGAAAAGAAAAGCAGACAGAAACCAGAGTGGTGCTTTATGGGACAATCACTCCTCGTGGTACCACTGCACATTTTCCAAACTTTGAGGCAGATATTGAGCTACAGTTAATTAATCTTAATCATTTATATGAGCTCTAACTCTCCTAATTTATGCTTGTGGCTTATTTGAAAATAAGTACGATGTGATTTATGCTTTGCGGAGCAATTGGTTCATAATGAGCTAAATGTAAAAACATGGAAATAAGAAAAAGACGAAGGAAGGTATGCACAGCGCCTGTTCCTGTTACATGTGCACGTTCCTCTATCCTTGTCTTGTTTGCACTTTCGTGATAATTAAATTAATTGTGGGATTATGTTTTGGTTGTTTATTGTACAACGTGTTATTTTATTCTTGTTTTTTTCTAAGTAACACGTCTTGTGAATGTTGAGTCCTCTGTGTTGCTTTCCCTAGTAAAATACCTGTTTTCTTTTCTTGATTGTGTTTCGAAGTAATGTATACCCTGTGCTTAAAATTTGGTAGAAAGTATTACATTCTTTGTTTCCGTTTTATTACTCACTGCTACCTCGGAAATGCGTGGGCACTTCCGAAATAAATTAACTTTTAAAGACCTGCACCTTAACCTCCTTGCTTGTTCTGTCATCTTGAAACACCGCCACCAGAAAACCTGCAAAAAGGGAACGGCTCAAGCTATTCACAAACAAACACACAACCCAGAGTTGCTTATTTGGACATACGGCTCTGACGGGCTGAACAAAAATAATTTTCTGGAGGTGGCACTGCACGTCTACTGACTCTAGAAGACTCCAAGTGCTGTTTACGGATAGTTGAGATGCAAAAACATACAAAATCGTTTTAACCAACCTCGTTAAGCCTACAGCAAATGCTCTACATACATGCAGCTGTTGAGGAAAATGGAAGAAAAGCAAGCTTGTGTTTACACATAGGAAACAAGTCTGCTGGTCAATAAATTGTCTTCCAGTAGTCCCCATTGAAGTAAATTTTGTTCATCAAGTTCGAAGTTTACGCTAAGTTTCATAGTCGCTGCATAGCCTTCCCACGGCGCTTATATATTTCCAAGCTTAGATGTCGTGCGAGCGGTAAGCTTATGAATGCAAACTAATCTGTCACAAGGTTCATATATGTGTGGCGCAGGAGAGAGACAATGTGACGAGGGCACAAGAGGAGGGCCATGGTCGTAACAAATACACCTCGGGTGATAAATTACTTTCTATTAAATCATTTAAATTGTTCCCGCATTCACTGCCGCAGCCAAAGGTGTTTGAGGAGCCATATGAATACGACACTGAAGGTCTTCGTCGAGTACAGTGACGAACTGATACTCGACTTACGATCAGGGTTTCAAAGTTGTTTTGAAGCAGTCTGGCATATGTTTTAGAGCGCAGCTCTTAGGCGCCCGTTTCCGGCCAGGCGGCGTCGCCGTCGCCGTCGGCGTAACCGTAAGGTCACGTGACCCCCCAAATTATGTGACCCCCACAGGTCACGTAACCCCCCCCCCAACATCACGTGACCCCCCCCTGAGGTCACGTGACCCCCGTGAGGCGAGGAGGAGAAAAAAGGGATATACAGTCCCCTCAGTACCCTTCCCTCCTCCTTCTCAAGAGCTTCGCTCCAATTCGGCGCAACAGGAAGTTGTAAATGGCTTTCATTTTTTTATGAACTGGTATGTTCGGTCGTACTGAAATATGTCATTACCGTTCTGTGGAACAAGTGTGTCGCAAGCAAAATTGGGAAGTCAAAACTTCTCAATGAGTGAGGAAACTGCGCCCTATGACATTGCCGCAGAGGCGGGAGGCGATTAGCTACCTTCCGCATCCAAACGCTGGTAGGACATAAAAGCTAGTTTCTGCAGTCACGTCTGCGAGAAGAGATGCTTTCTGCTCTTAGTCCACTCTGTCAGTCCACGCCGTTCCAGCAGGTACTTTACTTTCTTATCTGTCTCATTCAGTCGTGGTCGTCTCAGCTGTCTCGCTAGTATTCTCATCTCGTGCCGCGTTGCTTTTTCTGATCTCTCCAATCTCATTCGGTTAAAGTTCTGCGAATGTTACCTCTTTTGTTGGTCTAATAAATTGCCTTGCCTTCTCGCCCTCTACACTTATCTCCTCATCTGTGGTCAACCAGCACTGGAACCCTTCATTTTTTCTTCCCTGGGCATTAATGTGCTCGCAGATCGTTTTTGCTGCGTTCCTATCATTTTAATTTACTTCCATCATCCACTGCAATCTTGGCCTGGATAAGAGCAGATGCCTCTCCTTTCCTTTCCTGAAACGTATTCCATTTCAATGCTAACTCAGCGGGTGTGTCCCTCTTTTTCTTCGCCCATCTGTGTTCCCTCGATGCCTCTTGTCGCGCTGCTATGGCCGTCTTAACTCCACTGTCTCACCAGGTTTTTGGCGTGTGATTCCTTCTTCTTCCTATTTGTTTGATTTTTAATTTCTCTAACTATCTTTTCAAAGTGTTTACTTAATCGTTTAATGTCCATTCTTTCTCCAATTGTCTGGATACCATAGCCTCAATTTGTTCTGATACTTCTTGTAGTTGGGCGTCGTTAAGGGTCAGAATATTTGCTCATTCCAGAATTTGTTTTCTAGTTCAGCTGCACAAAAAATATATTTTAAGTCACTTATGATCAATTCGTAAGGTTTTCGTGCCTTCCTCATGAGTTTTCATGTGTCCTAATTTGTTATATAATTTGCTAGAAATTAGACAGTAATCAATTGTTGAGTGCGAATTATTTCTTTCCCACGTTATTTTTCTGTTTCATATTGTTTGGGCTTTAACAAGGACTAGATCAAAAGCATCAGAGAATTGTTGTAGCATCCTCCATGTATGAATTTGTATATTCAATTAAGTCTAAGTGTGCGTTCATGTCTCCTAAGATAACTATTTCCCGTTTAGTGCCAAATTCTCCAACATCTTTGGAAATACATCTACGGTAATGTGCATTTTCCTCTCTTGAATCGGTTTCTGTCCTAACATATACAAGTCCTATAAGCGTGTCTAAACCTCCGATAATGCATTTTAACCACATGTGTTCTTTGCAGCTTTCCCTGACCCTTTCCCAGTCCTGTCCTTTCATTAGCACTCCCAATCCGCCTGATTTCCGTTCTCCTTCACATTGATTTGATCCTACCCAAAATAACCTGCTAAGTAGGATGGTTTCTCCATATCTCTAAGATGCGTCTCTTTCAACCCATAAACTACTACATCTTCATCATTTATATGTTTCGCAGTCTATTCCCACTTCATTCTATATCTGACCCCGGCATGTTTATAAATGCAATATTGAGCTGCTTATTTTCCCTCGTTCTGCAAGGTTTCCTCCTAAACTTCTTATTTGCCATCGCTAATATGCAATTGTTTAAATTAGCCAACATTGCCAGACGGAAAGTGCATTTGTCTAGAAGACGCATACAACTTTAGTTTCTAAACCTGCACATCAGAATCTTTCACAACTTGCGTTTCGAAAAAACACGCTATAAAATGTTTTTTTTTAATGAAGTCACTGCTTTTTAAAGTGTGAAACCGTTTTTAAGAGAATAATTGCAGCCTAATATCCCTCTCGGCGGGTAGCACCTTTAGCGCTTACGACGTGAACGGGACTGGAGTCAAGCTTAGGCGTTTTCAAGTAGAGCTTGGTGTTGAGGCGGACTTGAGCAAGTATAAGTCCGGCTTCTGGTTTCAGATCAAGTCACATCTATAATTTAGGGGTGAGAGCTCGGAGAGGTTGCGTCTTGCCAACGTCTAAGTTGTGGACAGCGCATGAACGACTGTGCAAGCGCCTCAAGTAAAAGTGTTTACTTTCTATACTGCTAGGACCTTGGCAGCTGTTTTAAACTTTTTCGTGTACCGTTGGCTTGCTAATATATGCTTTATCGCAGCTATACCTTTGTCCGGTGTTATTTTGTTATTTGAAAAGAGGACACCTTCTTAATAACCTGGGTCTCGCTCCGCAGAGTTAGAAAGGTTCGCTTCCGTCGAAACCGTAGGCCTATGTTGTGAGCGCCTTGGACGACGCACGTCGGACGCTTTTGCGGAGTGTTGAAGTGTCGTCTGATGGCAGTTCGAGCATTCAGTAGCCGTCCAGTGGCGCTAACCGCCGGTCATGATAGTTCTGATCCTATGGTCCCAATAGACGGCCGCCACCGGTTTGTTTCATAAAGCGGGAGCGAGGCAAACGTTACAAGAGCAAGCAGCATGTTTTCTTGCCTACGTTTATGCCTGTGTCGTAGAGCCGCGCGGTCTTTTTGCCTTTGCCGAAGCGGCAAGCTTCCGCAGGTTACAATTTTGTGGTGTTAAATATATGAGTTTCGTATGTCACGTTTCTGTATCCCTATCGCTGTCCTCAAAACTCGCTCCGTGGATAACTTTTTAGGGACAGACGTTTCATGAACACGCGTTTCATCGACACTTCATTACGCGTACTCCACGCTGTAGGGAGTTTCATCCTTGGTATATCGTTGAGGTGCGTGTTAGCCCGTCCGCCCCTCCACGCCCCTCCCCGGTTTACGCCGCTTTACGACGACAGTCTGCGGCGAGTAACTACAAAAATATCAACCCAACTGACCAGGCATACACGCCCCTTCGCGGCGACAGTCTGATGCACTTTATTACAGAAAATATCCAATCTGAGCTGTCGATTAAACATCGCGTGCTGATTAAACGATATTTGGATGAAACATAGTTCGATGAGTTGATTGCCACCATTTTTCAGTGGCGGCGTTTATGTCATTGAGGTGTCCAGTGCCCGAAAGGTTTGTGCCTCTCATCTTTATGTCACAAACTAAACATAGGTCAAGCAATTCCATTGGGCTAGCTTGGTGGTCGATACAGTGTCTATCGCATACGATTCCTACATTGCACTATTGTGTTCGCCTGCCAATGCACGAGCAATACATCTCGGCAAAGTCGGCGCCCTCTACTCGGGCGTTCGGGCAGAAACGGCAGACTTTTTACGCATTTCAGTCTATCGCCAGCGAATTTTGTAAGCCATAAACGCACAGAAGGGCATTGTTGCCATCATGGCAGCCTGT